>OY757925.1:2306774-2434274 GCA_963585895.1 Sepioteuthis lessoniana
GCATCCTCCCCTTCCCTAAAAAGTTTGACCTCGGATTAGCCAAGAACTACCAAGGTATAACACTTACATCAATAGCAGCCAAAATTTACAATGCCTTACTACAAAACCGCATAGAACTCAAAATCGACAATATCCTTAGGAAAAACCAAAATGACTTCCTAAGAAATAGATCCCTGACCTCACAAATATTAACCATCCATAGAATCCTTGAAGGCGTACGGGTAAAAAACCTACAGACAACATTATTATATGTCGACTTCACCAAGGCCTTCAGTTCCATTCACAGAGGGAAGACGGAACAAACCATACTAACATACGGCCTACCAAAAGAAACCATAGCAGCAATAAGGATTCTCTATAGAAACACCAAAGTGAAAGTACATTCATCGGATGGAGACACAGAATACTTCGACATTGTAGCAGGAGTACTGCAAGGGGACACGCTAGCCCCTTACCTCTTTATCATCTTTCTAGACTACGTGCTTAGAACATCGATTGATAAAATCAGAGAAAACGGCTTTGAGCTGACAAAGAAAAGAAGCAGAAAGTACCCTGCAAAAACAATTACCGACGCCGACTACACCGATGACATAGCGATTCTGGCAAATACTCCCAACCAAGCCGAAACACTACTGCATAGTTTGGAACGAGCCACCGCAGGCATTGGCCTCCATGTCAATGCACACAAAACTGAATATATGTGCTCTAATCAAACAGGCGACATTTCCACACTAGACCGAACCTCTCGGAAACTTATGGACAAATTCACCTACCTAGGAAGCAGTATCTCATCAACCGAAAAAGACATCGACACGCGGCTAACGAAGGCATGGACAGCTGTCGATAGGCTATCGATCATATGGAAATCAGACCTGACCGATGAAATGAAACGCAGTTTCTTCCAGACAGCGGTCGTGTCGATACTGTTGTATGGATGCACTACTTGGACGCTAACAAAATGGCTGGAGAAGAAGCTAGACGGCAATTACACAAGAATGTTGCGAGCAATATTGAAAAAGTCCTGGCGGCAACACCCAACAAGGCACCAACTATAAGGCTACCTGCCTCCCATCATGAAAACTATCCAAGTTAGATGAACCAGACATGCAGGACACAGCTGGAGAAGCAAAGACTAGCTCATAAGTGATGTACTCCTATGGACCCCCACATATAGCCAAGCAAAAGCAGGACGACCAGTTCGAAGATACATACCGCAGCTATGTGAGGATACGAGACGTAGCCCTGAAGGCCTGCCAGAGGCAATGAATGATTGGGAGAAGTGGCAAGAGAGGGTCAGGGATATCCATGCCAGCGGCACAACATGATGATATATATATATATATGTGTGTGTGTGTGTGTGCATGGATATGTTTACGTATATATATGTATATGTATGTATGTATATCCTTATTTTTGAGATGAGTGCTCTTGCAAGTTTTTTATGTTTAACTTAAGGAAAAGGAAGTTTTAGATATATAGGGGACCATTAGTGTAAATTTGCAGGAATGAAATGTAGGTGGAAATGGTGTTAGAATAATTTCTTTTTTTTCAAGAAATGGGAAAATGAAAAGAAAAATTTAAAAAGAATTTGAGATAAATAAATTACAAACCTGGAAAAAAGTAGAGGAAAAGAAAGATTGATGTTGAGGCAAAAAGAGAAACAGTCATTGTGAGACAAGTGAAAAATTACGAAAGATGGCTGAACATGATAAAAAAAACTGTCATGAATGTCCACAATTAAAGATCAATGTTGGAAAATAATCGTCTTGAACATTTTTGTTATAAAGTTTGTACCTATTTCATGTCACAGCTGGTAGCAAGTTACTAAGTGTGAATAAATCATTAAAAAACAACAATCCATTGATATAATTCATCAAGTTTATTACTTACTAATGCCCTATCATTGGAGCTTAGAAAACAATGACTTTATCTTCTTAACTGGGCAAGGATCTCCTACCCACGAAAAAAAGTATCCTGGGTCTGACACTACACTGCATCTGATGCTTAGGCTCCACTTTTGAACCTCTGGAGAGTGTTGCGTACCCCTTCATTTCCATTATCTTCAGGTCCACTCGGACCTCGAGTGGTAGTAGCTGTTAGGGTCCCATTTATGGATTATATAAATCTGTTATTCATTTTTGATTGAACTGTTTGCAAAATAAACTCCTCTACACAAAAAATGTAAACATCAGTGTTCAATGAACATGATTTCCTAACCTCTACATGTGTCGATATGCTATTAAAATCAAATGATCCCTCGATCAAATAAAGTGTCAATAAATTTTTAACTGTCCCTCAGAATCCTTGCATCATCTTTCTGTTCTGTTTTTTTTTTATGAAAATATTTGCAATATTATATATTGTACAACTAAATTGACTTTAACTATTTGATATCAAACTGTATTACTTTTGGATAAATTTGAAGTCGTCTAAAATTCACTATTGAATTTCTTTCCTTGAATTATTTTCTTGTTTATAAATCAATTCATCTCCTTTTTCAAATTCTTTTTTTTTTACTTTAATGTTATACTCCATATTTTTTATTATTTGTCTGTAGATACTTCTGAGACATTTTTTCTTTGTTTTGCTCAGTTTAGTCTATTCTCTATATCAGTCAACTTCACTCATAATTTCCTCAGTTGACCTGACTTTGTTACTTTGGCCTAAAGATTGTTAAAATTTTCGGAAAGATTTTGTATGTGAACTTATCATAGATATGTATGGGGAATGAATTCTCCCTCAAATTATAATTTCGTTTTTCTTTTTTGAGAAGGAGGAGGCTGTAAAGTATTAAATATATGTACAGGTGTGTCTCTCTATGTACTTGGTTTGAATAACAGTCAGACACACTGGGAGAATTGCAATCTATATTTATGTGAATTACTTAGGGCAGTGTCTGAATACAATTCTAAAGTATCTTGTGATGTTTACCTGAGCCAACTGTGTTTTATAAAGTGAAAGGACAGTATTTTCCCTAATAATTTTAGATATAACACATACAAAAATGTGTATATATATACATACACACACACACACACACACATATATATATATATATATATATATATATATATATATATATATATATATATATTGTGAGTGCCATTTCTTTGCAGAAGAGAGCTATCTCCTTGATTTGCTAAGAGTACCCTTGGGAGGACCTAAAATTTCTTAGGCTAAGTATTTCCCTGCAAGCCCTAGTGATGTGTTGCAAATGAATCAGTGATCTTTTCCATTGACATTGTCCTACATACCTTCATATGATTTCTATGCTTACACATGTTTATATATAAATACGTATATGCACATGTGTTTATATATATTTACACACTCTGATATAGATAATAAAAATAATAGTAATAATTCTCAGGACTATTCCTAAAAGGGATAAGGTAAGAACTCAAATAAATGGATCAAAGTACAAAAAAATAATGATGATGCACAAGGCCTTAAATCCGAGAGATGATAGACAGACTATAAGTGTCAAGAAAGAAAAGAGGAAGTGTTCACTAGCATTGAGGATGGTGTGGATGCATCAATACAAATACTTGAGGAATACATTAAAAAGAGTAAAGAGAGAATAATTACTCCAGCCAGAAACAGTATTGGCAACATTGGAACAAATGGAAAAACAATAAAAACTAGGCAACAAATGGGAAGAAAAACAATTGTATGGATACTTCAAGTGATCAACTGGCAAGAAGGAACGAAGAGAAGACCTGTAAATGGTTAGAAAACAGAAACATTAAGAGAGAAAGTGAATCCCTTTAAATTGCAGAACAAATCAATGCTCTAAAGACAAGTTATATTGAAATGTAAATCAATGATACGCAATAGAATAGAAAGTGAAAATGATATGAAGACAGATGAAACGGTTCATCATATAAATGAATGCAACAATCTAATATAAAAGGAGAACAAGACTCGGCCTGTCTGGATGAGAAAGGGTACAATAGATTAAAATGAAAATGAGATACAGAAATTTTCTGGGATTTGATGATAGAAATGGATCCCCTAATTTTGGCCTGAAGACCAGATTGAGTGTTGTTAATTAACAAGAAAAAATGATCTTGGCATTAAATTGATTTTACCTTTTTGGCAAATTACTGAGTAAAAATAAAAACAAATATTTGTTCCTTGCCAGAGAACAAAAAAAAAACTGTGAAAGATGAGGGTGATGAAGATATTAGTCCTAGTTGATGCACTTAGAATGATCTCAAAAGGCTCGGAAGAAAGACTGAATGGATTGGAAATCAGAGGAAAAATTGAAATGATTCTAACCACAGCATTTTTGAGATCGCTTAAAATACGGTGAAGAATTCCTGGAGACCTGAGGAACTTTGCTATCGCTCTGACTTCAGTGAAAAAAACACCAGCTAATGCTCAGGTGAAAAATTCAGTAGAAGTAAAATAATAATAACAGATTGTGTAAGAAAAGAGCTAAAAAGTGTTGTTACATCTATTTTATCTGAAATATTTAAATTATTGTATATATATATATATATATATATGTGTGTATGTATGTATGGTTGGAAAAAGATTATTGTGTGTTGTATTTTCAATTTCAAATTTAATACTTGCTCAAAATGAAGCAATACTAAAGGTAAAAAGTGACAGATGTAAAAATGATTCCCTGCTTTGAAAATGTAAATCAAAGTTATGTTTAGTTTTAAAATCAAATAGCAAAAGACAAAATGCTGGTCAAGTCACGTCAAATATTTCCCTGGAGAAGAATGCAGATTTTATGACAGAACACGTTCAGTCGTTATATCAACACAACTTTTGCAGTAAATACATGACAGTTGAAATATTATGGAGTTTTATCAATTAAATCTAAAATGTCATATATTTCTGTTAGGTTTTTAGAAGAGTCCACTGTAAAGAGTTGGATAATTTGCACATAATGACATTACTGTATATAAATAAATAGATTAATATATATACACACACACGCACGCACACACTTATATAAGGGGAAAGATTAAATATTAACAGTGCACTAAATTATATCATTGCGTACTTAAAAACAAGGGTGGATGTCCTCGTGGATAATGGATAAATCACTAGACTGCGACATTGTAGTAAGTCTGAATAACACTTTTCGATTAATACCCTGGAGAAATGTATCAACCCCACTTCCTCCCAGTTATGGCTTTAATTGTGCAATTACTTTGCTTCTGCTATGATAGTTTTAACATTAAATAACCCCCAAATATTGATATGCCATTAAATTAAGAAACCAAACTGAAACAAGATTTTAATATAGATATGAATTTGTCCTTTCCACATCTGAAGATAATGTCAATAAGGTTGTTTGAGTAGAAGGTATAAACAAGATCAGTATATATCATTCTTTTTATGTAAAAGAAATTTTTAACAAGAGCAAACAATAAACTTTCATCAAAAGTAAAACAAGTGAAAAGGAAATGGTTTGGTTAAGAATTATTCTGAGCAGATAATTACATGAATATCTAAACTCCTTTCAACTATCTATTCTTATAAACATAAGCAATCACAATGAACATATAATTTGTTGAGATTTCTGACAATATAAAAGTATACAAAACAAACCCTACATTTTGTTTTTGCTGTTTTAATAATAAATCTATTATGTAAGGAAAAATTGTGTACAAATTTACAATCTAAAAAATTTGAGCATTGTTTCCATAATGGCTGATAATAAGGAAAGGACTCAAGGTTTTAAAATTTCAAACAAAACTTTTAACTAAGTATTTATAAAATAATCAAGAAAATGAGTTAAAAATTCAATTTTTTTATTAAAATTATATTAAATGTTAAGTAAATAAATGTTGCATTGCCTGATGAAATGATTCAATCACTGGATGACAAAAGAGAGATTAAATTTGCATGCAACATCATAACAATCATTTTTATTGCTATGTATTTTTTTTTTTCTCTTAGTTTTATCTCAACTTCTTCAACAGTTTTTCTATTTTTGGCATCTTTTTCCAATATCTTCTTTTTTCTTCTTTCCACAAATTATCCAATTTTCTTAGCCTTTATTCTTATTTTTTCTTTTCTTTTCATTTTTTAAAATGTTATCAGATCATTTTCTTTTTTTTTTCTTCTTAAATTTTTATTTCTGTTTGAATTTGTATTCAATATGTTTTTCTCAGAACCATGAATGTTTTTTTCCATGATAATGAAATATTGCCCAAATGGTTACTCTACAAGTTTTTTTTTAAACACCTTCTGTCTCAGGCATTAGACAATCAAAAGTATCAAAATAAATTTTAAAAAAAAGGAGACAATGAATAATCAGTAAAAAGAATGTATGATAAAATATTATTAAAGATAAAAATTTTATTTTGAAACAAAATTACAGGATGTCAGGCAAAGAAAAATTATAGTCATGTAGCAATATTAAAACATAACAAAAAGACTTAAAAGAAAATAATTACATGAAATGAACAAAAAATATTTTCATAAAATAAAAATCTACAAAACTGAGAATAAATTCTGAATTATAGAAATGGTTTCATGAAATAAAGAAAAAACAACATTCAAGTGGGAAAATTTCCTGAGGAAACTAAAAAAGTATTTTTGAATTAAAAAAAAAAATGCCATAAATATGATTTTAGATGTTTTTTAAAATATTAAAAAAGGCAAAGAAAACTGAAAAAAATCTTGAAACTAAAGTATTTTTTTAAAAGTTAGACAAAAAAATCATTAAAGAAAATAAAAGAATATCAAATAAACACCAGAAAAAAAATAAAGATTGTAGTGTGGTAATTTAAATAAGTTTTGGAAAATAATCAATCAAATTTATAATCGTAACAATTTATGAATTAAATATAAATAACATTAAAATCACATTATATATATGTTAAGAATTAGAAAAAACTAATTTTAAAGTAAAACACAATAAAAAGAACTTGTAAGAAATAATTTTCAAACTATAATAAAATACAGTCAAAATTGATTGCTAATAGAACAACAAAATTCAAAATGTAAAATCCAAATATAAAATATCACAAACTGAAATCGAAGATGATTATAAAAAGAAATGTTTTCTGATTTATGGTGATGTTTTGAATTAAATATATACTGACATCTGCACATGACATTTCAATCACTTATTTCTTTGTAAGCAAATACAAATCCTGAGAAAAAAAAGTAAAATAAACCTAAAAAAGAAATATGATAAAAAGCAGACATTTTTCCTATAAATTCTTGACAAACATTTAGAGATGATGTTGAATGGGATATAATCACTGGTTAGTGTGTATATGAAGTCATCATCAAGCCATGCTAATAGTATAGATTCCTTTGACTCTCTGTTGACATTTCTTCCAATCAGTCATCACACTTAATAAGGCATGGCATATTGTCTCTACACAGAGCTGATGTTTTTACTGGCTGGCTAATACTGTTGTAGTCCACAGGCAAACGTGACTTCTGATTTCATCCTTAGTTTTCTTGCAGTTTCAAGCCCGTCTGGCTCATCTTTCTTGGATGGTTAGAGAGATAGAAGGTAAATGGCTGAACAAATGCTGTTTTGTAGGGTCCTCCTTCCAGGATTTGTTCAAAACTGTTCACAGCATCGTTGTATAGTTCCAATCTAGCTTTTTCAATCAAGTGTTTCAATCATGAAATACTACCGACAGAGTTATGGCCTGGAAGAATTCTCATTTAAGAGAACAAGAGTTAACTATTCAGACAAATAAATACGATTTGACCTGGTGTATGTTTGTTTGGAGTCAAATCTACTAATACCAATCGGTAATAAAGGCTTATACACTTTTGAAAGACCTGGATCAACATAGAAGCTTCTAAGTATACTTTAAAATTAATCATTTATTTGGTGATTTTTTCATTGATAGATGATAGAATTTCAATTCTTTGACAACAAAGCATATAGTTATGAATGCCCTGGTGGAGGTATTACTAGCAATTTTTGATGTTCATGACAAATTTTAAAAAAGGGAAATTGAATTTAGTTCTGATGATGAATCAAACTTGTTAGAATTTATTCCAACTTAATTCTTGAGTTATATTTTCAATATATTTGATTTGTATGAGAAAATGTCCTTCCAGTGAAGCAGTTCTCGACCAGATATTATTGAATTGAAAATCTTTTGGACATACACCCAAAGGAAAAATATGAACTTCTTTATCCTCACTCCAGCTGTGAGGATTAAATAATATCACTGCCGTTCTTTTACAAGAATGGCTTTGGCATTCAATAACCCATGAAGTTTAATATATGTCATTAAACAAAGAAACTTAAACTACAGAAATCTTGATTAATTTTACATGGGTGCAATGTTTTTTGTCATTGGAAATGGACTCAGGTACCCAAGATGAAATCCTGAATGAGGCTGTTAGCATTTCATAGAGTATTAGTCCCTCTGGGAGAGGTATAAATCCTACTATTCTCCCACCAACTTGGGGCTCTTTAACCTTAGTATGATAACTGATCTAGAAGGAAAACTTGGAATTCAAACCAGACCTGGAGAGGGATGAGCTCGGCCAAGCTGTTTCTGCTCAAGGCACACTACATAAATTGCATCCCTACAACCAAATCAGATTACCAAATAAGTCTTATTCTTACATTCAATAGCAAAAGGGTTGATATTACAATATCTATTTAACAAGTTGTGCGTTATGATAACAAAATGTTTAGTTAACAATATTCAAATCATAAATTATTTTTCACTGTTGATGGTTGTTTACAAGAAATAAAGAGGCTCATACCATTTTTCTTTGTTAGTTTTTTGCAAACATTTTCTTAAACAATCTGATAAACCCAAATATCTGGAGGAAAATGATAACCTGTTGAATTCTTCTCTATTTTTAATCAAAATTGCCTGTATTATTTTATAGATTGCAATACAAGGGGATAATTCGACACAAAGTTGTAATCTTTTGATGGTTATATTTGATGGTTATTATTTGATTATAATGGACTAATATTTAGTCAGTGTGTTCATATAGTAATTAAATATTCGTATTTTGTTTTTACATAGCAAAGAAAAATCTTCCTGTGATTATCAGATTGGAATTAAGACGTTTCTATATAAGCTACATTCATGGTAAAATTATTTTTATGAAAAGGAAGAGATTTATTTAATAATCAAAATTAAAGTAGGTTTTTTTTTCATGTTATAAACTAATTTTTTATCAACACACATAAATATAACAATTTATATCTTGTACACGAACTAAAATAATTTCCGTGCCAGTAGAATTTGTTGATATAATTGTAAATAATAAAACAAATGTATTGGATCATTTTTTTTTAATATAAAAATTCTAATAAAGACGATTAAAAAATCTTTCTAATTAAAATTTTAAACACAAGCTTTTACAGTTAATTGAAAAAATTTAAAGATTTATTAAAATTTTTTGTAGATTATTAAATAATTTAATCAAAATTTCCATCCAAAAAACAGTTTGATAAGTTTCTAGTAAGTTTTGCCGTTTCACTCCAGTTGCAAAAAAATGAGGAAATTAAATATTTGCTAACATTTTTGGGAATAGTTTTTGTGTCTTGTTAAAATGCAAATATTCACTGAGTAATATAAAATTTATTAAAGGTTGTGGAGTTTCTTTGAGATTATTACAAAATTGACAAAGTTGCATTATGCAAAAGGCTAACTGAATAATATTAAGGGCAACATTCAACCATGCCCGCTAAATTTTTGTTTTGAGTTAAAACATATCCCCAGGAAGGTTGATATGGTATTAAACAAAGGAACCAAACCAAAACATATCTTGACTAAACAGTCTAAACAAATTTTCCAATGGTCTGCTTTTCGTATACAATCCACAAGATCTGGAGCATTCATGACTGCTTGGAATAATTATATTCAATGCTTATTGAAAAGTTTGTTCTCATGCATAATTGCCATTTTGACAGATTCAGGCATGTTAACCTGTCTTGGGTTATTTTATGCTTGAAATTTAAGGAAACATTTTCATTGTACGTTCATATTTACATTTTTTGTGGAGTTATTTCTGAAGAGTTTTTTATAAATGGTCTGACTGAATGCAAATAATTTTTAAACAGATCTGTTTGACTTAGATAGAACCTTAACAGGTTCTACCACTCCTTGTATATACGAATTTTAGGCATTTATATATATATATATATGGTAAATTGAAATTATGGGCCTGATATAATAAACTAGAAAAAGTTCTCATTAATTTTAGTATTTTCTATCATTTTAATTCTACTTGTTTTTATTGAAACTTATATTTTCATTTCTATGACAGTAACGGAGAGGGTTTCTCAGAGACAATTCATATCAAATATATTCTTGGTGAGACTCAAATTCTTATTAATTCTTTTTGCCCAAAGAAAGCCTACATATTCTTTACTAATTGGCATCACAAGATTCCAAGACATGCATATAATTTGTCATGTAACCATTTCTCTGCTCAGTCAACAATTTTAGGGGTTGTTTTTTTTTCTTTTTTTACATAGGAATAGTTTTAAAGATATATGCAATTTATTTTTCAAGCAAAAAGACAATAATAACACCAATAACAACAATATTAAGGAGAAAGAAGAAAAGGTTTTTTAACTTGATTGTACTGGTTAGAGCCTTATATAAGATTTCACATTGTGCTCCAAGGAATTTCAATGGATCACTACTACGACATGTAAAATCTATAATTTGTGGTTTTAATACTATGAAGAGTCAAAAGTTTTGCAATATTCGGCTATGTGCTAGTTTCTGGAGTAATCTCCAGGAACTTGAAAAAAGCAAACTCATGCCACACCCAACATATAGTCTAGACCTAACTTCCTAGAATTATTCTTTGTTCTAATCCATGGCTCACTTCCTGCACCTGTAATTTTTCAACAATGAAGAAGAGGTGAAAGCTTCAATGAAGGAATTCTTTTGCCTTGGATGACAAGAACCGGTATCAGTGTGGAATTCGAGAACTGGCAGAAACGGTGACTTCAAATGGTGCAACCAAATGACTCTTACTTAAAATGCTAGGCTGCTTTTACTGTAACTTGAAGAATAAAGCAAATATGTGAGCAAATGATTGCAAAAAATTTTGACTCAGTCTCATATGATACTACAAGTTGTCTTTAAGCTCATCTTCTAAAGGAAATAGTTGATTACACTCCTAGTGAAGGTTTGGTTCTAACATAAAAATTAATCAAGTTTTCTATAGCCAAGTCGCTACAGAAGTTAGTCTCGAAATTTGTGTTCGAAATAATTAAGAAATTAACAAAGGAATTTGGCATGAATGACCTTTTTATTGAAAAGAAAATTTTAAAACTCACTCACTATTCATAAACACTAATAATGACATCAAAATGAAAAAAAATTCTTTTTTTCTCTCCTCAACTTGATGCTGAATGTTTTTCAAAAAAAGTTGTGAACACTTGAATATATTGGTAGCATTTCCATAGTAACAGTAAAATGTTAAATTGTCATGTTGGGAATTCATCATGTCACACTTTCCTGACCATTTGAAAACAAAAGAAAAAAGTTCAGATAATTTATTGTTTTGTCTGTAAGCATTAATCTAAACTAGACGGTCCCAAGACAATCAAATGTAGAATGGTTGCCAGAGTTGATGCTTATTCAATGATTACTGAACACATATAACCAGTTGTCATACTCTTTTATAGAAACATGCACACACAACCAAAAGTTCAGATGCACATCCACACAAGTTGTTTAAATACATACGTATTCATATAAATAAAGATAAATGGTCTCATCAATTGAAATGTCTCTTTCCATGTGTATATATCAGAAGAAAAATTCAAAGCCTCACTAATTTTTTTTGAAAAATGTTAGATTTATAACAGATTAAAAGAAAAACAATATACAGTGATTTGGGGTTTTTTTTGTTTTGTTTTTGGTTTACACTGAACTGATTGACATATAAAGTGTATACTTATGCTAAACTGAATTGTTTGAAATTGAACTGTTTTTAACATCGAAACTGTATTTATGCTAAACTGATGTTATGTTGCTTTTTTCAATTCCCTAAATGAAATATTGTCAATTATTTATTTGTTAATTAACAACCCATTCATCTTAATTTGAGTTGTTTTATATCGGAACTTTTAAGCCATCATTGTTTGATCATTAATATGCAACACGGCTCAGAAATAAAGTTTATGTCTCTTGCAAAACTCACTCTCATCAGAAGCATTTTTTTCTCTTTTTTTTGACAAAAAATAGAGTGAAGGTCATTTGAGGAATGAGGTTGAAGAGATTGTTACAGGTTAATATGTGACAATTAATATGTAGTTCTCAGAAACCATTGACTCTCAACTCATCATCATCATCATCATCATGTCATACCGCCAGCACGGATATCCCTGACCCTCTCTCGTCACTTCTCCCTATCATTCTGGCAGGTCTTCAGGGCTATATCCCGTATCCTTGCAGAGCTGCTGTATGTATGTTCGGGCTGGTCGTCCTGTTTTTGCTCGGCCATATGTGGGGGTCCATAGGAGCACACCACTTATGAGCTCGTTCCCACTTCTCCAGCAGTGTCCTGCATGTCTGGTTCGTCTAACGTGGATAGTTTTCGTGATGGGAGGTAAGTGGCCGTATAGTTGGTGCTTTGTTGGGTGTTGCCTCCAGGACTTGTTCAATATTGCTTGCAGCGCTTTACTCATGAAGGTATTTTTATTATAACACAAGCAGATATCTCATTATAGGATTATTTGTTATAGATTGGCACATAATTTCCTTTTTGCTCTATCCTTCTTTCCCCTTCATTTTCTTTGGCTTTTTTTTTTTCTTTTCTGACTGTAACTTTCAATGCTTCAATCTTTGAGTCATCTTCCTTTTCTCTTTCTCTTTTCTTTCACTTAAATTTTTTTCCATTTTCTTCTTTCTTTCTAAAGATGAATTTCTCTTTCCCTGGAGCATTCTTTTGAGGTCTGAAAACAGCCAGTAGTTGCTGAGGACCAGATCTGGAGAATAGGATGTGTGCAGAAGCAATTCTAAATGCAATTCATGTAGTTTTGTTATCATTGCAATCGGCTTGTGACAGAGTGCATTGTCTTAGTGAAAGAGAACTTTTTCTTCTTCATTTGTGGCCGTTTTTTGATGAATTCTTCCTTCAAATGCACCAATTATGCTATATAATATTTGCTCTTGATGGTTTTTCCTTTCTCAAGGTAATTGATGAACAAAATACCTTGCACATCCTCAAATATGGAGTCCAAAAACTTGCCTGCTGATGTTTGCATCTTTGGTCGCTTTGGACGGGTTTTACCTGCTGCTATCCACTCAGCTGACTGCCAATTTGACTCTAGAGTAAAATGGAGGATCCATGTTTCATCCATTGCCACATATTTATGCAAAAACTTTTTGCTGCATTGAAACAGTTGCACACAACACTCTGAATCGTCAACACTTTGTTTTTGATTGACTGTGAGCAAATGCAGTATCCACTTTAGGCACAGCTTTCTCATTGACAAATATTCATGCAAAATGGTGAATACACTGCCTTCTGATATCTTCAACTCCTCTGCTATCTCACGCAACTCCAATTTACAATCGGCCAAAACGAATTTGTGACATTTTTGGTGTTTTCAGGGACAACTGCTGAATTTGGGCAACCTGAGTATTCAGCTCCATCTGTGTCTGTATGACTGCATTTACAGTCAGCATATCACTACTTAACCATTGTTTCCAACAGAGCAGAGTCTGAATAACACTTATCAAGCCATTGCTTTGCTTGAACAGTATTTTTTTCCCATCAGAAAGCAATGCTTTATCAACATTGGAAATTCAGGTTTTTCCATTGTTTTGAAAATTTGCAACTGTAGCTTCACTGTAGTAATTTGTAAACTAATAAATTTGCAACTGTAGCTTCACTGTAGTAATTTGTAAACTAATAATCTGATTGGGTTCAAATTTTGACACATGCCATTTGAAGGTTAGTACTTTATTAAAATTACATGGATTTTTTTTATTAGTGGCACCATCTGTATGTCAGGGCTGGGATTTATTGAGTGATGTGTCAGCCTTTTGGACCAAAGATTCCATTTTATTATTCATGGCAGAATATTATAGAATTAAAACAGATAGGTCTTATTTATTAGCAATCTCTTCAGCTTTGAAACCAATACCAAGAACAATTTATTGCAACCTTTCTCAAATTATACGACCTTAGCAAAAAATAAGGAATTAACACAATTTATGGATGTTCACTTAGTTTTTTTTTTAATTAGCAGTAAATAAACTAATAACAGAGAAGATGTAAAACACTTTTTCAAACAATGACAAGATTTGATTTCAGATCATTTTTTTATTAGTAACTAGTGTTACTTGTGTCAGCAAAAATTATAATATTTCTATATAATATCCAAATCACATCTTATTAATAAATATATCAAAAACTTTGTTGGTCTGAATTTTACTTATTTTATTCAATACTTTCTTAGTATTAAACTAAGATTATTGTTTGATTTTAATGGCATGTCAACCCATGAGATCATAACAGATGTTACCACTTGGGCATAATGGCCATGACGAAGTACTCCACTCTCGCTAGATAATCAGAACTGGAGCCAGATTATCAGATACAGTTTAGTGCCATACTCAGGTCACCCCTTCTTTAAAGGAGTCTCACCTCTCTGCAGTAGATACAGTGAACATATTCTAAGCCTTGCCAGCAGGGCAGGATTGAACTTAATTTTAAAGTAAAAAAAGGTCATAACTGATCAACTATCTCTTCTCTTGAAAACAATTAAAGCAAAAATAATTTTTTAATATGTATTCATTCACAAATAATCAATTCATTAAAATAATCTAATACATGAATAATCTAATACATGAATAGGATATGATAAGGAGGCCATGTAACTAAATAAGGATATAATACATGAATAGGTTATATTTCAGTTTGGAGGCGCCTATGGTGTAATGGTTATTGTCATCAAAGATGAATCTGACAACCCAAGTTCAAATCCTGAACAAGGCTGTCAGCATTTTATATAGTGCTAATACCCTTGGGAAAGGTATGAATTGAATTATTCTCCTTCCAGCTATGGGCAAATTGTAAAGCAGACTGGGTTCATTAATCTTAACATGGCAACTGGTCTAGGAGAAGGAAAACTCAGAATTTAAACCTGAGAAACTCAGTTTAAAAATTGACCTTGTGTTGCATCCTACTCATGTGGTGGGGGTGGGGGTTCCTAAATATTTCAGTTTTCAAGTTAAACAAAAATGTATTTTCGCCTGATTATTTATCATTCTCGATTGAATCATTGTCTTATTTATCAAGTTTAACATAACTATTTCCTGTTATTGAAGAGTTCATAACAGATGGATAATTTTTTTAAAAAATCATGTACAGAAGTTCTATGCACAAAATATATATAACCTAAAATAAATGAATGTCGACTAACTTCCTCATGACACTTTCATTAATGTTAGTTTCATATATTTTTACATGATGAATACAATCAGATGAGACATGTCTGAAATGATTTCAAACTATATTTGCCCTCGATGTTTTGATTTTTTAGTCCCTAAAATAAAACTACTGTTTATGTTATGTTTTTTAATGATCCCAAGGTAACACCATGATTTGCAAGGGAGATAACTATGTAAAAGTAAATAAACTCAGATTTTATTGCTCAGTTATTTCCAGCACACTTATTTGAAAATCATAATATGAATTACCTAAAAATGTTCATGTATTAACTGTGCATTTACATGAATCTGGTCGTGCCAAATGACAGAAAGCAGATAAGGTTAATAATGTCACAAATTTCATGGCATGTTCGTTCCATAATATGCTTTTAACTCAAGTAATCAAGGAAGTATTTTAGACGTAAGATTAAATTCAGCTAATGTATTTTATTCTCTTTTGTATGGATCATTGGCTGTGTATGGAAATTTTTCATTTTGAAAAAAATTTATGTTAAAAAGTAAAGTGTTTTTTTTTTTATTGGAGCCTGGTTTAACGTCATATACACAATATTAAGCAAATCTACACTTTAGAGCTTTTATTCTTACATTGATTTTTAAAATAACTTTTTTTTTAATAAAAAATTCCCCAGAGAAAAAAATTCCTTTTTTAATGCAGTTTTCTCAGTCATATAAAGTTACAGAAGAAAGAAATTTTCCTGCAAAAATTGACACCCCTAACTAGTTAAATACTGAGTGAAAAAATTTGAATTTCTTTGTTTTACATGGAATTAAAAACAAATGCAAAACTTATGTGTATCTTAATCTTATCATTTTTGGTGCTGTTAGTGACAGGTAATATTGGAAAAAAATCTGACCAAAAGAAGATTTTAACAGGAAGTAGTTGATGAACATGAGTGACAATCTTAAAATCCATATGTAATATGTGTAAGTAATGATAGTTAGTATAATTTATCCAGAAGGATAGCTTCTAAATGCTATTTATAGATGAATTCTCCCTATTTATTGTGTTTTATGAGCAGTTATTTCTAATACAGATTATATAAACTGAATGCAACTTGACATTGACTTTAATGGCCTCTGAAGGCAGCTTTGAAATAAATAATTCATGGTAATCTATAATATCACAAAATTGCCGACAATTTTTTTATATTCCTAGATTATGTGGGTTCCAGTCTAATAAATTAATCATGGAACCATAACACCAAAACATTTTTCTTGTTACATGCCAAACAAAAACAGGAAAGCATAATGTTTATTGTGTCTCAGTTGGTTGGTGTAATTTGGAAGAGTTTATAAGTGGGTATATGTTCTAACCACTAAGCCATGCTGGCTTTTGTATTAAAAAATAGCCAAAACTTTTTTCTTGTTTTTTATCTTCTATGATAAAAAATGTGTAGATTTTTGTCCTTTGATTTTCTAAATTCATTCAACTGTAAAATTACTGACAATATTGCAAAAAAAAAAAAAGGAAAAAATATAAAATGAAAAATATTTAAAAAAATGTTTTTGTGTATTAGATTGAGGAAAAGGGTGAGAGGAACAAAATTATTTCCAAGTTAAATAGAAACTTCAAAGTAAACAACCTGCCTAAATAGCATTTTTTTAAATTGGCAAAAAAATTAATTCTCTGTTATATTTTTTGTTCATTTTGCATAACTTAGTTACACAGAGTTTCTCCATTGACTGTGTAACCATCATCAAACCAAATAATAATGGCTGTCCATTGAAATGATGCATGGAAATGTTGTTGGCATATTGGTCTATGAAATATTTTAAACTGCATTTGCATCAGAATGAAGAAAAAAGAATAAAGGAATCAATATACATTTCTTTAAAATGCCAACACACAGGGCAATATTTCAGAGACCATGAATTTTTGAGTTAACACCACCACAAATTCCTCTATTTTTTTTATATAGAATTGGATCAAGTTGTCTTTTAATGTTATCAGCATAAATTTATTTTATCTTGAACTAAATTATTAAACCATTAAAATTATACTCATCCCTATATATATATATATATATATATATATATATATATATATATATGAGGGTATTTCAATAAATAAAGAGAATTTTACTAAAGAAGTTTTCAAGGAAAAAAATAGTAATGGGTCCTTTCAGAAGACTGTTAGCATAACTTTGTTTACTGACAGCTACCCCCTGAACTTTTTTCTATCAGAGATTCAGTGTGTTTCCACTCCATGAACTTCCTTTTTCACTCAGACTCATCGAGGCATACCCATGTTTCACCCATTTGTAAATATTTTTTGACTAAAACAAGCTTCTCTCTACACATCACACATTTTTATATCAATTTTATATGGTTTTTGCACTTTCAACCACAAAAAATTTGATGACAGATATCTGTTCAATTCTTGAGTACTGTTTGATTTGCTGCCATTTTGAAGCGCCTTAAAACAAGAAATTTTGTGAGATTAATATAATTTTTGTTATGAACTAATTCCAAACAATGCAGATTTTACTTTCATAGAAAAAACTTCTGTAAAATAATGTTTTTTACTTTTTTCTAAAAATTGCCATTATTTATTGAATGATCCTTATATATATATATATATATATATATGCATGAACAAACAAAATAGCATCATATAAAGTTTCTCATTTAAACAACCATGAAAAATACTTTGGTACACAAAAACTTAATTCACTCTATAGACATTATTAATAAAAACAATTTCTTTAATTTGCTTTCAATTTATAATCATTAGATATATTTAGTTAGAATTGTTTCTACAATAATGTACATTTATTGAGTACTGAGGCCTTCCCGGGAGAAAAATTAATAAGTTGATAAATAAAACAAATATATTTATAAAAGTATGAAATAAAAAAACAGACTTCTTCAGAAGTCTACATTCAAATCTTTTTTAGGTTCTACAAATTATTCACAACTATTTTTTTGCCCTGAGCCTTCCCAAAACATTATGAATTGTTGAACTAAATTTATAATCTAGAATTTATTTGCATTTCTTTGTATTCATTGATTTTATTTTGTTTTGAGCACTAATTTTTGCTGTTTTCACTTATCTCGGAGTTATGCAGAATGGTTGTCCATAATATTCACCTGTTCAAAGAACAGTTAATATTTCAAGAAATTAAAGATATCAAAGTAAATATGAAAAATAGTCCGTAGATTCAACCAGATAAGAATTCTAAAAGAAAAAATTTCTTCTTAAAATTGAATTATACTCAACAGCTTTTTGAAATTTGTTTTAGTTGCAGCATTAACTGCTTAAGACGAAATCTTGGTCGGTAAGGATTTCTTTTGTAAATGGGATGTGTAAGCTTCTTACGCACACATTGATTTTTATTGTTTAATTTTACAAAACAGTTTGGATGATTTTAATATATTTTGACCAATCCAAGAAAAGTTCGATCTGGCCTGTATAAATCCTTAGGTTGTAATTTTTTGGAAAAAAAAAAAATGATAAAAAATATGAAGCATTTCATTTATATATTAAATTTTAAGATAAAAAATAGTGATGAAATGGAAAGCATAAAAATTGATATTTATTTTAAACGTTTGTTCTGTGCATTAAAACAACTTTCAAAAATCATTAATTCAAAGGTAAATTTTTTTTTAATGGTTGGAAAAAGTGTGAATTAATAAATATAATTGATTTATTTGAATCTGAATCATGTATCATATCAGAAAAAAATCCAAGAAAATAGAAAGATCACTTATATTCTATTCTCTCCTCAGTTATAAGTAAATAATAGAGTAGACTGAGTTCAGTAGCCTTGGTTTGGCCACCAATGTAGGAAAAGGAAAACTCTGAATTCAAAGCAGATTTTCTCCACTTAAAAGCAGCCCAGTCAGTTGTGGATGTAAAATACACTGACGGCATCTCTGCAGTTGAGTAAGACCTCTCAGAAAGTATCCTGGATATGACACAAAACTATCTGATGGTGAGACTCTAGTTCTGGATCTTTGGGGAATGTGTGGAGTATCTCTTCCTTGCTAATACTCCCAGATCCACTCCAAGCCTGATTTGTAGTACTTGTTAGGTCCCATATATGGGTCAAAAAGAACTATTTAACCATTTAACTGTGTGCAAACAAATGACTGATGAATTGTTAGTGTTACTTTGTATTGCTTGAAACCATTTAACTGTGTATAAATAAAACTGTTGGTGTTTAATTGGAATACTTGAAACTATTTAAGCATGTGCAAACAAATGATAAATTTGTTGGATCAGAAAACTTGAAAGTGTTTAACTGTTGGCCAAAAATTGAATTATTGAAATTACATAGGAATACTTGGAGTCATTTAATTTTTTGCAAACAATAGCAATACTTGTGTGCCAAAAAATTAGCTCTAACTAATTTAAAAATAAGATTCCTTACAAACTTATGACTATGTGCAAACAAATGAGCTGTGGCTCATTTAAAAATGTTATCTCTAAACTATTCCTTAAATCATATTTAATGTATATATGTATAAACAGGAATTGATATTAAATAACATACAAGGGTTGATATGCCATAAAATTCAACCAAACCAAATCCACTTAAAAAATGACCTTTTGTCACATTCTCCTCATAGTGGAGGGGTTGGGTAAATACATACTGATGTTCTCATTTTGACTTTGTAGCCTTTGAAAATCTTGTCTGATTGTACATATCAGTTAAACATCTAACAGAATGGATAAATAGACTAATGAAAGAAAATAAAGACTTTTTTGATATTTATTATCCTTATTGTTGTTCAGTACAAAATTCTCTTGTCTGAGTCTTGGCCATTGATTTTAAAAGGTCAAAGTCCAAACCTTTTGCTCTTAATCAAGTAAAGAAAGCGAATTTTTGTTTGGATTTTCACTTAAAACTTCTGCAATGTATAGCAGATATTTGGCACTAGGCCACACATCTCAAAGGAATCAAACTTATTTTTAATATTATTTTCATTAACCACAACACTTTCAAGAGCTGTTATACATAATAGAGTGCAACTCAAATAAAGATTTCAAATTCTTAAACTATGCAAATGAAAAAAAAAAACTAGTGCATTTCAGGAAAAATGTTGTTATTAGGGTGCTAGCAAGAGCCAATGAAAAATGAGTATTTAGCTTTTAAAGTTTTCATGTTATATTCAGACATTAGACATAATGAACAAATAGCATTTATACCAGTGATTAAGAAGGGTTCTTTTTTGTCTGACCTCTATAAACAGCTATATAGTTGATTACAAAATTTAGAATGTATACTTCATCATCATCATCATGTCGTGCTGGTAGCACGGATATCCCTGACCCTCTCTCGCCACTCCTGCCTATCGTTCATCGCCCTAGGTAGGTCTTCAGGACAACATCCCGTATCCTCACATAGCTGCTGAATGTATGTTCATGCTGGTCGTCCTGCTTTTGCGCGGCCATGTGTAGGGGTCCATAAGAGTACATCTCTTATGAGCTCGTCCCTGCTTCTCCAGCAGTGTCCTGCATGTCTGGTTCATCTAACTTGAATAGTTTTCGTGATAGGGGGCAGGTGGCCGTACAGTTGGTGTCTTGTGGGGTGTTGCCGCCAGGACTTGTTCAAGATTGCATGCAGTATTCTTGTGTAATTGCCGTCTAGCTTCTTCTCCAGCCGTTTTGTTAGCGTCCATGTAGTGCATCCATATAGCAGTATCGATGTGACCGCTGCCTGGAAGAAACTGCGTTTATTTTATCGGTTAGGTCTGATTTCCATATAATCGATAGCCTATTGATAGCTGTCCATGCTTTCGTTAACCTCGTTTCAATGTCCTTTTCAGTTGATTCGACAATTATTTTTCATGATGAAAAATAGGAGACTTCTCAATGAGGGACGTCAAGAAATAACCAATATGTTTGCAACAAACATAACCAATCATGAAGAATTTAAATGATCAGACTACAAATGAAAAAATGAACAATTTATTTTTCTTAGTAAAATAATTAATTAAATCTGATTAAATATTACTAATTAGATTCATTGTAGTTCTTCAAGTTGGACATGGGAAATAATTACATAGCATTATTGCTTAGATTGGGCAAACAATCTTGAATATTTTGTGTGTGATTTTTCAGACTGTTTTCCTCATTTTTATTGTTGTTACAACAATGAGGAAAACAGTCGATAAAATCACAGATAAAATTTTGCGCATCAAGCCTCATCTCAAGAATTCAGAAAAATAATGACAATCTGGACGAAAAAGAAAAATGTTTGATTTAATTCCAACTTTCGATCTCATCTTTCTCATTCTACTCACAACATTTCAGTCAGCAGGTGCTTGGGCCTTCTTCAGGTTTTTCCTTACCGGTTCAATAAGGACACATGGTACAGTGGATAAGGTGTATGATTAGAAAGTGCTTCTAAGAGAAATCCCCAGGAGGTTGCAAGTTCAATCCTAACAAGAATAATGAGGAATATTTACTCTAACTTAACATTTGTACCTGGCCATGATTAACAGAATCAGAACAGCCTCCCACTTTGGGCTCTTAAATTCAACATGAAACACCTAAAGAAGGCTGAAGGACATTTCAGCAAAAACATGAGTATAACAACAAAGATGAGGTCAGTAGTTTGAATATTCTAAGGGATAACAATTATCTAGCTTCATTTCAGAAATTTAGACAAATAAAAATGTTTAAATCAATAAATCTCTTAAATATCACTTATTTAAATTTCTGAAAATATTTCTTTACTTTAACTATAAAATTATTGTTAAACTATTTTAACTTTCAATGAGGATATAGAAATATAATTGTTACATCTTTTTTTTTTTTTTTTGTTAGGTTGATTTATCTTTTATAGTAAAAATTACGACTTTTGTGTAAATTTTTGTAAACAAAGATTTTAAAATAGACATTGTTTAGGAAAAGGAAATCAACAGAATATTTTACATTTGTCTCGCCATGTTTGTGATCTGAGTTTTAACCTCTTACCTTGCATAGCTGGGTACTTCAGCTAGTTAAGTGATAAGAGGGAAAAACAATAAATAATATCATTCAACTTACATATTTTCCTGGTAGAATATTAAGATAGCTATTAGTTCGCAGAAGTTAGAAAAATCTCTTATGGTTCTTAAGCAGAAGAAAGAAGAGGATATTTCTGTATTGAACCCTGATATTATGGTAATATATCACAGGAAAGTGACTTTCTTGTTATATCTTGCCGATCTGCCTATGTTGTTAGTTTTACATTTCTCTTCATTTGTTCCTGTACATTATTGGTTGAACATGAAAGCATGAAAATAAGTCTTGAATGTTGCCAAGTTAGGTAAAGTTGGAAGGGGTAAAGCAATGAAGAATTTATTAGGAAGAAACAGTGAGAAATATATTTCTTTATCTATTCTATTTATGATATATATATATATATATATATATATATGAATTTAATGCCAACAAGTTGATATATTGGGTTGGTACAAGAATTGTTTTTAACCACCAATTTTAAAGTAGTATATCTCAGAATAATTTTTTTTTATCAAAATAATCATCCATCACTCGTGATAGGTCTTCTAGACTACATACAGTGTCCACACAGACCTGATATGTTTAAATCTTTGCTCGTTGGTCAACACTAGAGTTGTCCATGCATAGGAGTCAATAAGAGAACATTGCTGATGATTTTGTCCTTATTTCTCCAGTAGTGCCCCGCATGTCTTCTTTGTTGGATAGTTTGTGAGATAGGAGGTTAGTGGCCATACAGCTGCTGTTTTGTGAACTGTTGCCCACAGGATTTGTTCTAGACAGAGCATAATGTTCTTGTATAGATCTCATCTAGCTTTTACTCACTGCATTTTGTTCAGGTCCATGTGGTGCATCCATATAGTAGTGCTGACACAGCCCCAGAAAAGAAGAAATCCTGTATTATATTAACAGGTTAATCAGATTTCCATCTGATCAATAATCAGTCAATAGCATTCCATCTCATCACTTTGCATATGTTGACATGACTTTCAGTAAATGAGATGTTGCTGCTGAAGTATATAAACTGGTTTCCTAATCTTAGAGGCTTGTTACTCAGAGTGGAGATGGCTCCTTGTTTAAAACACATGAACTCTGTTCTATTTGCATTCCTATTGAGGCTACTGCATCCTCCTGCTTGCTGTGAGCTATGCAAAAAGGGATTCAGCTTATGCAGATGTATTTTTGAGAAGCACTAGATCATCTGCATTATCTGCATCCATCAAAGATTCTGCAGGATATCATCTGTTTCTAGCTTTTTTCAGTGTGAAACCATTTTCTTTTATTAATCTATCAACATTCAAAGATGATAGTCTAGGCAGAACATAAACAAATATGGTGCTAATGTATCTCCTTGTAAGACTAGAGTGACACTGATGAAGAAGTTAGTGTCACCATCAGGTGAATAAATGATTGCTTTTGTGTTTTTGCAAAGCATCATTATAGCAGCAACAGTCTCTTTGGGGAGACCATATGCAAGTAGTGCTTGCTCCATCTTTCCTCTGTGTATGGAATCAAATTCTTTTAAAGAAATCTACAAATAGTAGTGTTGCCTTGAGACTTTTTGCATGTACTTCTTTGATGATTCAATGGAAATCCTGGAATCAATGAATTTTTTGGAGGCATTTTGAGCTTCTGCTTTTTTATCAAATCCCTTTCATTGTGGGAAGTTCCTGAGATGCTTAAAAAAATGGTAGTGTGTCAGACTGAGGTATGGCAAATAAGTTGGGTAAGCTAGAATTTTGATGTCATTTGTGAGAGATGTGGTCAGGCATCATCTGGAAGAGAATTGGTCATTTTCAATTGAATGTAAATTTTTCTATTCTTGATTGATTTCCTTGATATCCTTGCCAAGATTTGTAGTGGTTATAACTTTCTTTGCAGTATCGTTTATTTTGGCAATTTCTATACAGAAAACTGTCAGGTGTTGTATACAATCAGTTTTTCTTGATATGTTACGATGCAATAAAAAAATAGGTTGTGTTTATTGGAGTGTTTTTGTGAAAGGAGACTTTATAATACCAACGTTTAACATTTTCATTTACTTTGTGCAACACTTGCTTTGATTTTCCAATTTGGTATGAATGTAAAACAACAGTTGAATTGTTAACATTCAGTTCTTCTGCTCTCTCTTGAGTTGTTTAATATGATGCCTGCTTCAGTAATGGACACCAAAAGAATTGCAGAACTATGTCCACCACCTTACTCATCTCCAAGGTTCTTTTGTTATGAATTTTTTTGGAACCAATGTTGTCCTGTATATTTTTCTGTGATCCCCCTTTAACCAAATATTTGGTGATTATCAGTTTCTACTGCTTTACATCCAATTTTGAACAGCAAAATTGCTTGAATTTGCCTTTTTTTCCATCTTTAATTTGATAGTCTAAAATAAACAATAATAAACAGTTAAAACAAAATCAATTTGTGCTTTAAATTAGTGTACTATATAGACATAGTTAAACTATAGTTGATGTTAAAATACATGTCAAAAATTAGAAGAAAAAAAAACACCTAATAGTTTTCTATTTGCTTGGGGTATCCAGAAAACTTTCTATGGGCCAGTCAAAGTATTTACCGTCTAATTTATTGTTGAAACTTTTTGAAATATTTGTGAAATCAAACTGAAAATCATCCTTTTTATAATGAAAAAAATATGAACATAAAAAAACAATCTGGTTTTCCTAAATGATTTATTTTTCTTGAAGTTTCCTTATCGAAAAGTTTATGAGTAAAAAAGCAACAAAAAAAACGTCATATTGTGGTAATGTTTTCTGATTTTTGCTTGGATTAAATTTTAAAATGCCTAAAGATTGCTTGTAAAACAAAAATAATTTGTAAGTTTTATGAATTCTCTTTTGTTCAAGTAATTATAAGACAAAATTTTGAAAAAGATTAGAAATGAATGTTGAGGCCGAGAAAGAGAGATGTGTTGTTCACACCCAATGAACAATGGAAATACAGAATAGTTTATCAGGCAAATTGTATCAATGAACACAACTGAGACAGAAAACAATATATGCAGAAATTACATGTGCAGACCCAATGGAAAACAAAAACAAAAAACATGGGGCCAAAGTGCTGATATATGCAAAACATGGTTATACAATGAGATAGAAAGAAAGCATTGAAAACCAAAAATAAAAGCTTCTTGCAACTTGTACACAAAAAAATCAACTACAAGAGCTGAATAAGAAAATATGGCAATGTGGTAAAAAAAAATATAGGCCATTTATTTTAGGAAAAAAAAATGTTATGGAATGTGAAAGCAATCTCATTTATTGATAAAGAGCTTTTTCTTCTTCTATAAAGAAGGAAAAAAACATCTTTATCAACAAATGAAAGAAAAAAGTGTAATTTTGTGATTGTTGCTATTGTAATATCTGTGACTAACTAGCATCTGAGAAACCATAAAAGAGCAATTCTTTTTATAATATGCACCATTACAACATATTAAGACACAATTGATAGAAAATTAAACTTTGGAATAAATCTAATTAACAAAAGTAACAATATATTTTTATAACTAAGAAAATTCTATGGTAATTTATGACTTTTATGCAGGTTGTGAGATAATCTCTGGCCTGAATTCTGTCAACTTCAAGCTAAATCATCATTATCATCATCATCAAAGCATGCCAACAACACTGACTCCTTTGACGTTCTCTCAGCATCTGTACCAATTGGCCATTATCTTTTGTAGGTCTTCTAGATAACATCCAGTGTCGGTACTGAGCTGGTGTAAGTTTTTAATGGTTCAGCCAACACTGGTTTGTTTACATGTTGAAGGCCATCAGAGAATTTTGCTTATGAGTTCATCTTTACTACTTCAGCAGTGTCCTACAGGTCTTATTTGTTTTTTTAGAATACTTTAAAAGATGGGAAGTAAGTGGCTGTACACATACTGTCTTGTAGGGTGCTGCTTTCAGGATATGTACAAAACAGAATGCAGCATCCTTGTGAAGTTACAATCCAGCTTTTTCTTCAGGCATCACTTTATTAAGCAGACAAAAATAATTATAATTTTATGAATTCATTATTTATTTAGTTACTCCTTTAACTTTTATAATTTTCGATTCTTAAATACCAGCTCAGTGGCTTAGTGGGTAGAGTATTCACCAATGGCCAGGGAGACCTAGATTCAATCTCAGGTCAGGTCATACCAAAGTACTTAATACCTCCTTGCTTAACACTCAGCATTATAAGGTATGTATCAAGGGTAAAGTGGAGCAATCCAAGTGGAGGAGTAGCACCCTCCCCTACACATCGGTGTAGTAGCTATTGAAAAGGGAGCCTTCAGGTCGCCCTTGACTACGGTTGCCAACATACTTACTTATATCTTATATATCTTTTTTTTAATAAATAACCATCAAATTTTCATACATAGAGATACTACACTCTAATCCTTGGCTGATCTGTTGGGAAGCAACATATTCTTACTTGGCAAAAAACACAGCTGTAACACTTTTATCCTATGAAGATGTGTCAGTCCATACACATAAATAATCTTGTCATATCTGACAAGAACTATGAAAGAATCATGATTATATATATAATACTAATTTAATAAGACATGTTATCAATCCCAGCATCTAACTCATTTATACACTGATATATTCTTGAAAAAAAAAAAGATATTCTTTATTTTTTAGAAGTTCATAGAAGACAGGAGACCATACTATAAATAATATTCCTTTTCTTCTGCATAACTTATTTATGGCTGAATATATAGTGAATAAAATGGAACTTCTGCCTAATTTTCCGTGTTCAGAAATGGGTGATATTTTATTTATTTTCTACTATGAGTAAAGTAATGACACTTGTTCCAATATCCAAGTACAAAGATGTCTGCTTACCAACTTTTATTTAAATGTGATCTTTAATAGCTTCATATGAATTAAGATAAAATCTAAATGAAGCATTAAATTAAGAACCATTGGCAAAAAGTTTTGCAAAAAGACACTTATTACTCCTGCTTGACGCTGATTATAAGAGCAGGAAAAGAATATCTTTTCTCTCTGAGGTGATGCACATGGCATAATAATTTTCTTTATAGGAAGTAGACTACACTACTTGAGTTAAGATGCTGAACAAGGTCGTTTGTATTTCATATAGCAGTAATACCCTTGGGAAATGTATGAATTCAATAATTTTTCTTCCAACTATGGGCAAATAGTTGTGAAAATTGGAGTCTTCAACCTTTGGTATGGCAACTGGTCAAAGAAAAGGAATGAATTCAAACCAGTTGGAATTCAAACCTGCCTAAGACATTGTATGAGTAGTGCCCTCACAACTAAACTAAATTGATGGGATTCACTGTATATTTTAGAGTTAAAAATCTGCCTTAAGACCCGTATCCTTTTTATTGCTAGAAAACTTCTTAGAAACTCAAGTAAATTATTGAAGTAATT
The DNA here is from genome assembly GCA_963585895.1 of Sepioteuthis lessoniana. Lineage (NCBI taxonomy): Eukaryota > Metazoa > Mollusca > Cephalopoda > Myopsida > Loliginidae > Sepioteuthis > Sepioteuthis lessoniana. Next base: position 2,334,527 of record OY757925.1, read on the forward strand.
CATTTTCTTTTACAATACTGACATTTCACTCATAAATTATTCTTAACAAATCACAACACAGAGCAATCGCTATTATTGAGTCACTAATAATATTCAAATTTATAAGTGTATTTTTCTGCTAATGAGCATTTTGTAAAATATATGAACTGTCTTAGAAAACTCTTTCTCTGTTAATTATAATTAAATATATTGTGTTGCTTAAATGACCTATTTTCATTTTTCTTTTCCTATAATTAAAAAACAAACTCACCAAAAAGAAAGCAAATATCAATATCAGCACTAAAAGCAACACTTCTTTGAACCTTTCAACTAACTAATTTAAAAATTGACAATTGTGCTAAACAGCCTCATAACATATTAAAAGCTTTTAAATAGAATAAAATAAATTACCATTAATACAAACAATCATCGTGTCAATTGGGCTTAGCCTATGTTAACTATATCCAGCTCAGTGAGATCCCTCCTAAGAACCATCCTGTCAACAGAGGTTGTAGAATATGCTGATTACACCTCTGCAGAGGAGCAAGACCTACCTCCCAATAAGGCCACCAGTTGACCATCAGAGCAAGACCTACCTCCCAATAAGGCCACCTGTTGACCATCAGAGCAAGACTAACCTCCCAATAAGGCCACCTGTTAACCATCAGTAGCAACCCATTATATTTCAGGACTGTATCCAGTTGGCATATTGCCCAGTCGACTGAAGCTGTAGAATACACCAACTGCTTTTCTGCGGAGGAAGTAAGATTTCCCCTATGAGTGTCCTAGATATGACACTAAACAATCTGAGGGTGAGGTTCCAGTAATGCTGGAGATTTGGGGAATGTTGAGTACCCCTTTATTGCCATTGTTGTCAGATCCACTCTGGCCCGGAATTGTAGCACCTGATTGGGTCCTATCTATGGGCCAAATAGAACTAAACTGTGTTGGTTGAGAGAGGAAGGTTTTTGCATTTAAACTGCATACAGATGCTAAACTAAATTTCTTGAAATATAACTTTTTTGACATTTAAAGTGCATACATATGCTAATCTGAATTACTTGGAATAGAACTGTTTCGACATTTAAACTGTGTACGTATGCTAAACTGAATTATTTGAAATAGAACTGTTTATGACATTGAAACTGTTTTTACACTAAACTGAATTGTTTAATATTGAACTGTTTTGACATTTCACTGTGTGTAAACAAAAACTATACTTATACTAAAACTGAATTGTTTGAATTAGAACTGTTTAAATCAACTGATTAGCTTGAAATAGAAATGTTTTAGACAATTATGTACTTATAGTAAACTGAATTTTTAGGGATAGAACTGTTTATTTGTATAAAAATGGATTTGGCATTAAATAATCTACAAAGGTTGATATACCATAAAACCCAAACAAACCAAACCAAACCTGGTGTCATGATGAGCAGTTCTTGAACCGGCAACTGACTAGTGAAGTGACTTGCAACCCTTCATTTTTTCCCTTACAAGGCAAGACAGATGTTTAGACAAGCTCAATGTGATCAATCAGCTGGTTACATCAAGCCCTAGCCACCTATATCGTTAGTCCGGACTGTTTTCTTCAATCAGTACTGTAGCAAACTCAAAACCTTTTTTATCTGATAGGTGCTAAAAGATGATGGCTGAGGGTCACTGGAATTGAAAGAATAAGATTTGACAACTGTTAAATTGTACAGGAATAAGCATTGTCTCCTGAAAGTCTGATATACTGGTAGTATACATTTGTCTCAACCAAGGCAAATGGGTTTCCTTCTTGGTAAATTCCCAATACAAATTGAACTCTATGGTGGGTATTAGAGCACAAAACCCCCCAAAACTAATGAATCCCTTGCAAATCTGATTCTGAGAATTAAAGGCCTAATAGATTTTCCAAGATATATAGTGACAGAATCTTAAGAGGACATACCTCTACCCAAACTGTACTCTTTCCTAATTGAAAAAAATTACGTATAACAAAGCAAAACCTCAAACCATAAAAAGAATAAGAAGTCGTGACAAAGAAACATGCCAAAAATTTACTCAAAATGCAAGCATTCTACAACTTAAAATATAGAAGTCACTCATATGATTGACTCAACACCTCAAAAGGAGTTATAAGGAACAGAGAATTTTCATTGGTCACATCTGGTGAGATGAAAACAGCATTTGGAGTCACAAGACTACAAAAAGAAAACTATTAGAATGGGTATTAAAGAAACAGAAACACACATATTCATTCTAAAACTAAATACAGGTCATATGTAAGGAAGTGAAAATTGGCTATTGCTTCAAAAGAGTAGAACAATACATTCCCATGCCTTTGAGATTGCTATGAATGTCAGAGATATCAACACCATGAAGAGAGCTGTAGAGAATGTCCATATCTGTGGAAGCTGTGGCCAAAAAGACCCAATTCATAGAAGAAGTATACCCAAATAAAACCAAATGCTCAAACTGCTAGGAAAAGAATCCTACATTTTCAATAATTTTTTTAGGATACCAAAGAGAGAAAAATCATGTAGGCAAAAAACGCATAAGGAAAGTAACATTCCTTGAAGCTAGAAAAATAGTCAAATTGTATATGAAAGAAAATACCTACACCACTGTAGCACAGAGAATGAGCCTGATCAGCAACAACAAAAACAAGATGAGATGGATCACTAACAGTCATCAGTACTGGAACATCTGAAGGTATCAGACCGCTCAAGTCAATACAGACATACCTTAACATCAAAACAAATAGAAACCAAAAACAAATTGAACTACTAGAAAGAATGGAAATAGAAGATTCTAATTCAATAAAAAGTGAACTAAAGAAAATTCACCAAAACCTACCATAGAAAACAAAATCAATACAACCAAGTCACATAACACAACCTTCATACAATGAAACTGCTGAGGTATCTGGACCAACTATAAAGAACTTCAAAAATTTTTGACCAACTACAGCCCAAAACTAATATGCCTTCAAGAACCATTATTAATAGACATCAATGAACTCAACATTAAAAACTACAAACAATACCATTATATAAACAAAGATGGAAACAATGTCTTGATCCTCAATAGGGAAGACATATCCAACACATGATATCTCGATAAATGGTAGGTTCCCCAGAGGTATGGAAAATATTAACTAACATCCCTTTACTCAAAGCAGCAAAAAACTGCTCTAATCCTGAAAACTCCCAACCACTATCACTAACAAGCTGTCTTAGCAAAACTATGGAGTGTATGATCAACAAAAGGTTATTTTTTTTTATTGAATCTGACAACCTTATTACCAACTCCCAATGCAGCTTCAGAAACCTAAGATCTACTCGGGATCATATGGTCAGATTAAAAATCCCCCTAAGAGAGGTAGATATCTGGACATCTCAACAATTTTTTTCAACCAGGAGAAAGTTTAAGAAACAACCTGGAAGTATGGTATAATGAAGGGCGTACATAACGTGGGACGGAAAAGCAGATTGTCCAATTTCATAGTTTTCTCTCAAATAGAAAATTTCAAGTCCAAATCTGATCAACCTTTTCAGACCTTCAGATAAACAAGGAGTCCCTCAAGGTAGTATACAGTGAGTGATCCTGTTTAATCTAAAACTCAACATCATCATTATCATCAAATGCTTGAATCCTGGAATTAATGACTTTTGTATCCTCATCGGATCCAAATACAGCTGAGCATCAACTGCAACAATGCATAAAAAAAAATCAACCAATAGACAATTGCAAATGCCTTCAAGTTCTCTAAAACTAAAACTTGACACATTATAACAAACCAACCCTAAAGCTAGATGAAACACTAAAACCAGTCATCAATCAACACAAAATACTCGCTAGAATTTTTGAGAAGAATTATTCTTCATCCCCCACATAGTAAACCTAAAAGAAGAATGCAGTAAAGTACTAAAACTCCTCCATATAGAAGCCCATATTCAGATTGAAGCAATCTTTACTAAAACTTTATTGAACCTAATCCACTTGAAAATCTACTCGAGCTGCTTCATATGTGGATCAGTCTGGAAATCCTCTTACAAATCACTGAATACAATTCACCATGAAGGATTATGACTCATCCCAAGTGTCTTCAGAGCATCCACTATGGAGAGGCTATACACCAAGGCTCATGAACCACAAAAAAAACTAAAATAAAATCTCCACTAATTAATTCAGCTTGTGATGTGAACCTCGAACCAAAAAAGGCCCCCCACAAAAGCAATAAAACCTTTTTTATCAGTGCATAAAATCTATGGTGAAAGACGCAGAAATCTTACTCAAAAACATCAATGATACAATAAATTTAATCCTCCTGCCCCTGGTTATTACAATAGCCAGTGATAATACTTGACCTAACCAAATTCAGAAAAAATGAACACTCACCCCTTCATCAATCAAAAGAGACTCTCCAGCATCCGAGAAAAATACCCAAAATACTCCCACATTTTCATAAATGGCTCCAAAGACAGCATCAGAACTGAATGTTGAGCAGTTTTCATCAGTAAAACTACCAAAAAATGCCTTCCAAAAAAGCCTCTATATTCATTGCCAAAACCTGCAAAATAGAACTGGTACTCAACATTGTCTCAACAAGCAATTCTAAAAAATTAAGCATCCATTCCCATTCCTTCTCTGTATCACAATCAAAAACAGAATACTGGATAACCCTCTAATCATTAAATTCTTGAAGAAACTATAACCCCATGTGCTATACTAAAAAGGTTGTATTCTGTTGTATTCGAGCCATATAGGATTCCGGGAAAACCATTAAGCTGACTCAGTATCCAAATCTGTACTTGACATGTTACCCCAAAAGAACTCCAAAATAGCACATTCTGATGTAAAACCTCAAATCTGTCAAAAAATAGCAACTGCTATGGAATGACAGTATCCATAAGTAGTTTTACCAAATACAACCCATTCTTAAAGAAAGAAAACCAAATCTTAGTAAGACTAAAAGAGAAGAGACCATCCTAACTGAACTACATTTATAGACCATACTAAATTAATAGCATTCACACTAAAACAGGAACCTCTACCAAATTGCTTTTGTAGAACATCATAGACAGTAAAATACATTTTGATGGAATGTAGAAATCTCATTCATACTCAGAGGTTTCAAAGACATAATAAGCATTAAAGAATTAATAATAAAATCAACTTCCTGAAAAAGTCAGCCTCCAATCAAGAATAGAGGGGCATAACTCTTACCTACAAATTGATAACCACATGTGCTCTTGTATATCCAAACCTTCAGTGGAAATATTAACAAACCCTGACAACTATAACCAATTACCAACAGAAGGCAAACCTAAAATAATGTACAAATCCCTACACAAATAACAACCACATCCAACAAAGAAAAAATAAAATAAAAAAATGTCTTCTGTATAAAATAATTCAAAGGTTGACTTGCCGTAAAATTCAACCAACCAACCTGGATATTAACAGTATACTGTGTCTGATGGTGAGGCTTTAGTTCTCGAGAATTGAGGAGTGTCAAGTACCTCTTCATTGCCATTACTTCCAACTTCACTCTGACTCAAAGTAGTAATACCTGTTTGGCTTTTATCAATGGATTAATTAAATCTGTTCAAAAATTATTCATATTGAAAAAGAAAACTCTCAAGAAACAACTACATAAAAGCTGTAAATCTGGAAATAAAAAGATTGCAATTCTCTAACCTTTTAGCATAAAATAACCCAAGACGAGTTAACATTTTTGGCATATTTGTTTCATAGAGGATTTATTTTTCACACAATCTTTTGAATATAAACAATTTTCAAAAAGATCTATTTGACATATAGATGGCACTTTAACAGGTTCTGCCACTCTATGTCAGGGTGGATCTGGGAGTAATGGCAATGAAGGGGTGATTCCACACTCCCCACATCTCCAGAACTAGAGGCTTACTACAAGATAGATTTTAGTGTTATACCCAGAACACCTCTTTGTTGTTAGTGTATTACCCTCTGCAGGCAATACAATCAATTTTTAAGACCCACTGACAGGGTACCTTGTAAGGTGTCTGGATCCGTCATCCCAAAGTTCAACACAATTGGTTCATTATTTGTCAAGTTTCTTTAACTATTCAAAAAAATGAATTCAATATCAGGTCATTGTCATTCTTTGTTCAACTGAGAACTTTTCAGTAACCCCCTTTTTATCTAATATATGTACACACACACACACACACACATATATATATATTTATGCACATAGTATTTGTTTGTCTGTCTATGTTACAATACCCTGACAGTAAAGATTTTATATATAAAGCACCACCCCTTTATATTTAGCTGTCTCTATCACAGTTTTATTTCAAACTATAAAATCTATTTTTCCTGGTCAAACAAAAGGGAAATGATTGATGGCACACTGCCAACTTGTCACAATGAATTTTATTGTGCAGTTTCTGGAAGGAAAAGCTTTCTTATGATGTCACTGGCTACTAATGGCCCGGCCAAAGAATTCTTTTCTCACTGTCCTTGGTCCGTGCTCCCTTGAAAGAACTTGATTTTACATAGAGGCCATTCTGCCACGTTCTTGACCTCCTGACCAGTCATCAAAGAAGACACTAGAATGTGACATGTAGTTCTACGATGGATGTTTCTAACATTAGTGCTTTTATTATTTTTATTTTGTTTTATTTGACAATGTTTTTGGTAAGTGTCTCTCAGGTTGTGTTTACTCAAAATTGACCAATGGAATTGAGAATTGTCTCTTGAATTGGATCTTTTGGATGTAAGAAATACTGCTAGATGTTGTTTTTTTTTCTTGAGGTTAAAAGAGCAGGCAAATCAAAAATTTGAATGAGGAATTTGAATGGCAAAAAATATTAAATAGATAAAAGCAATTAAGATAGATTTCACTGAATGAAATATTGCTCAATCAGCTGGGGGCTGTCGAATACAGTGACTGCATCACTGGAGAGCGGTAAGACCCCCATCCGTAAAATTAGCTCAGGCTTGTTCAAAATGCTACATAGAAACTATTCATTTACAACCCAATGATAGGTTAAATAGTATAACTGTTGTCCTTCTACAAGGATGGATTTGGCATTAAATAAACCATGAAGGTTGATATGCCATTAAACAAAGAAACCAAGAAACCATTCATTTATAAATCACATTTAATATATATAAATATTTATACAGGATTTGGCATCAAATAACCTACAAGGATTGATATGCCATAAAATACAACCAACCAACTTGAAGGAAATATAATAAACTAGTAGATAATGTGATACATTTTTAAAAATAGCAGTAAGAACAAAAAGACTTAAAAAGTCAAGGTGAAACATTAAAATCATTAAATCTGAGGTTAATTTTAAAAAACAATAAAAGAAAATGAAAGAGAAATACTTCATATGCTTGAATAAAGATTTACCCTTAATTTTTTGGCAGAAAAAGCTGTTTTTATATTGCATGTGATGAACAAAACATAATTTTAAATGAGCCAACACAAATGTTTCTTTGATATCCACATCCAGAATATGACACTAAACTGCATTTGGAGCTTTGGGGAATTTTAAGTGACCCTTCATAGGTCCACTCTGACCCAGAATAATAATACCTGTTAGGGTCCCATCTATAGGTCAACAATAACTTTTGAATCTGTTTCTAGAGATTGTTATTTATATAAAATTGAAATGTCAGTGTTAAATAGCAAATCTAGAAACTACTTAACTGTGTGCAAACAAATGACTAATATTAAATTGAATAATTAGTGTTAAATGGAAGTACTTGAAACGATTTAACCATGAGCAAACATATGCTCTCAGGCTTATGTAAAAGTAATGCTACCTACAAATTATCATTTTACAAATTATATATATATATATATATATATATATATATGTGTGTGTGTGTGTGTGTGTGTGTGTGTGTGTGTGTGTGTGTGTGTGTGTGTGTGTGTGTGTGTGTGTGTGTGTCTATAAACAGGATTTTGCATTAAATAACCTACAAGGATTGATATGGCATAAAATATCACCCACCAACTGACTGACCTTTAACGTCCAATGTCATAAAGAGAAAGCATTCAAACACATATTTGAATTTTCAAAACTACATTGCTGGACTTTGACATCGTAGTAAGTGAGTTTGAACTCAAATTAAGCTTTTATGTTCACTTTGAAATGAATACCCCTCAGGAATGTTATGTTGCACCCTCTTATCCCCCACCAGCAATGGGATAAATACTACCATGACTGTTCTTCTCTAAGTATGGCTTTGCATTAAATAATCCATTAACCAAACCAAACCCAAACAAGTGTAATACAATCAAAATCAATGTAAGACTATAAATAAGGAGTGAAGTCTAGACCTTGATGGAGCCTACCGTATTTACTTGGATATTCCAAACATATTAAAAATGCACCACTGATACACAATGGTCTTGATAGCTGTACATATTAGATGAATTATAGTAAAATAAAAATTTATTACCTTATCTAATCCACAATTGTTTTAATGAGAGGGATACCGCCTCTATGAAGAAATATATCTGTTTTACCAAGTAAATCAAAAGTAATCATGGAGCATTTTTTTGAAATTATTCAAGCTTTTCATTTCAGCTGTCTGGAGAACTTAGAATAGGCTAACTCTATTTCTGGCAGATGAGTAAGAAACCCCCACCAAAGAAATCAGGTATCCTGATGATGACATTAAACTATATTTGGTGGTTAAGCTTCAGTCCTGGAGATCTGAAGTGTGTGGGGTACCCCTTCCTTTTCATTAGTCCTAGATCCACTCAGACCTGGAGTGGAAGTACCTGTTAGGTCCCATCTTTATTCATATTCAGTAGGACCATATGCCAAAAAACAAGAAACTTTTAAGAAATAACAACATAAAAAAGGGAAATATCAATATACTATGAACAAGGTTTCTTAACATCTATGTATAAAATAACCCTTGACAAATTCACATACCATTAAAATCAACCCATCAATTTTCCTTTCAAGATCTGATGACTCAGACTTGAAAATATTTACATTTATTAATTTTTTCAAGATATATTCTAAAATCCTATTTTTAGTATATATTAAAGCTGTCATTACTCATTTTTTAACCGTTCACTCAAAAGTGTCACGTTGAAACAAACTAAATTATCTGAAACTAAAAGGTTAGAACTTGAAGGATTCAAAACTGAAATATACAGTAGCTTTAAGATACGATAACAATGAGTCTACAAGACAATTTACAAAAGATTTTGATAAAATCCTTTTAATTTATACACTATATTCTTTTTTAAAAATATTAATTAAATGCTAGTGCATAATTATTTGAAAGAGTCACATGAATTTTTCTTTCAACTTAAATCTTTTCTTCAAAAGTTCATTCATGAAAAATAATTTTGGAAAAGAACGTTTTCAAAATTAAGGGAAAAAAATTCAAAAATTTTCAGTCTCATTGATTAATTTATTTTTCTTTCAAATAATTTTCTTTTCCAATCAAATAAGTTTTCAGAAGAGATTTTTAAAAATTAGTTTTACAAAGAAACCTTTGTACAGAACTTTGTTTTTTAAATAAGTTCAATTTAAGCTGTTTTCGTTATAGGGATTCAATTTTATAAAATAGCATTTTTCACTTGATACAAAGCAACTTTGAAAAAATAATTTCAGTATTAAAATTTTGTACAGAACTGAACTTAAAATAAGTTTCACCAATTTATTTTGAATTCTAAAATTTAAGTTTTATAAATGCAAAGTTTCTTAGAGAACAGACAGCCGAGATTTAGTTGTGTGAGAAAAAGATGTAAAGTATAACTTGATTTGGACATGGTGGTGCTACTTATTTAGCATGTCTTTGAGACAAATTGCCTCGTGAAGTCCATCCCTCTTTTATGTATACAACTGATTTGAATTCAGTGATTAACTTCTTGAGATGAGTTACCATTCCAAAATTTAAGAGCCCCATCTTACTGAGTATTTTACCCATGACTGGAAAGAGAATTGTTGGATTTCTACCTTTTTCCAGGAAAATGCAAATAGCATTATTCAGGATCAGATCTCAAAGTAGGTGAGTCTACTACAGATGAGAACATCTGTTATACATCAAGAACCTCCAGACCCTATCATCATCATCATCATCATCATATTCATCAAGTCATACAGATTGCCATCGATCTCTCTCTTTTATTGCTCCTGGCAGGTCCTCTAGACTGCATCCAGTGTCCATACAGAGCTGACATAAGTCTTTGCTAATCGGCCAACACTAATATATTCATGTTTTGGCCAATATGTCCTCCGGCCTTCTTCAGGTGTTTGTTGAACTCGGGAACCTTCACGGAACTTCGAACTACGTCCTTTATTGTATCCATGGGGGTCGCCTGTTCTGATTCCGTTAGCCATAACCAGGTACAAGTGTTAAGTATTCCTGTATTGTTACTCGCCTGTAGTGAGGATTGAACCTGCCACCCCAAGATGATTGTCTCCTTAGAAGCTTAGGGAACCAATGCCTATAACCGTTACGCCATGTGTCCTGCTGGAATCAGAACAGACGTCCCCCGTGGTTTCAATAAAGGACATAGTTTGAAGTTCCGTGAAGGTTCCCGAGTTCGACAAACACCTGAAGAAGGCTGGAGGACATATCAGCTGAAACATTGTGGAAATAACAATAAAGATGAAGACAATAGTCTGAAAACCCTTAATGATAAAAATCAACAAGCTTTGTCTCAGAAATTTAGACAACTAATGATGAATGTAATTTGAAATTTAAAACTGAGAAAAATGGCTTTTCCCCAACACAAGAACAATGAATATTTATATGATGATTAATTACTCCAAGAGAAATAAAATACAGCATGTGAGTAAACTTTTTTTCAAACTTCAAAGGTTTGCCAGACAAAATTGTTTTCCCTGATAGCATACCTCCATTAATTTTGTTATAACCTTGACCTTAAGAATCTCAATTCCATGTTCTACCCATTAAATCAGGCTTATTATAATCCAAGTATAGCGATGTGTTTAACTCTAGTTTAAAACAGTGGGTCTTCATTTTTCTCTGCTAATTTTGGCACAAAATCATATTATGGAGTTTTCAGGATCAAGCGCAAGTGCCATGGTTTGCAAGCTAAGAATATGGACCATTCTACAGTTTTGGTGCCAAGAACAATACAGCAATCGAGCAACTGTCTTTGTAAATAAGAATTTACCTGGAATTCATAAATTAATGTTTTTGGTCTTTTTCCAAGAAGAATAACTTTACAAATCTAAATTGAGTAAGCAAACATTAAAAAAGAAGAAACAAAAAATATTCAAATAAAAGCATTTTCAGTACTTGCAGGGTTTCACATTATCAAAAATTCTTATAAAAGGGGATTGTAAGAGATGAATAAAATTGATAGCTACAAAAAATACTTGGGTGATTCATTCCTATATTTTGGTAACGTGAAGCACAATTCAGCTGCTCTAAATGCTTTGTTAAGTTTTGTAAAGATGACGAATTAAACTAGTCTGTGTTGCTCAGCCGGTTGGGGTGGGGATGGGGGCTGCAGAGGGGTAAGACCCCTCCCCCCAACGTGGGTCCTGGATATGACACTAAACAATCTGATGGTGAGGTTCCAGTAAGGTTAAAGCTTTGGGGAAAGCGGAGCACCTCTTCATTGCCATTGCTGCCAGGTCCACTCTGGCTTAGAATGGTAACACCTGAAAGGGTCCTATCTATGGATCAAATTGAACTAAACTGCATACTTATACTAAACTGAATTGTTTGAATTAGAACTGTTTAACTGAACTGAATAGCTTAAAAAGAAATGTTTTTGACAATTAAACTGTGTACTAACATTTAAACAGCATACTTATGCTAATCTGAATCGCTTTAAATGGAACTGATTTTGATGTTGAAACTGTACTTGTGCCAAACTGAATTGTTTAATATAGAACTGTTTTGACATTTAACTGTGTGTAAACAAAATCTATACTAAACTGAACTGACTGAATTGGAACTCTTGGAATAAACTGAATAGCTTGAAATAGAAATTTTTTTGACAAACTATGTACTCATGCTAAACTGAATAGTTTGAAATAGAACTGATTATTTGTATAAAAATGGATTTAAATAGAACTAAACTGTGTACTTATACTGAACTGATTTGTTTGAATTAGAACTGTTTGACTAAACTGAATAGCTTGAAACAGAAATTAAACTGTGTACTTATGCTGAACTGAACTGCTTGAAATAGAACTGTTTTGACATCAAAACTGCGTACTTAAGTTGAACTGAATTGTTTGAAATAGAACTGTTTGACTAAATTGAATAGCTTGAAATAAAAATGTTATTGACAATTAAACTGTATATTCATGCTGAACTGAATTGTTTGAAAGAGAACTATTTGCATAAAAATGGATTTGGTAGTAAATAACCTACAAAGGTTGATAAGCCATAAAATTCAACCAAACTGGTCAGTGAGATGCCAATCTTGCCTGATATTCTCCAAGTCCTACTCACTAGATTTATGTCTATAACTTGGAGCACAACTACTAAATCCACAGTTTTAAGCCTACCTGAACTTGCCTAATTGTTGATGTTCTTGCCACCTGAGAAAATTTTTTTCAATCATCTGGTTATTGTACTCTGAACAACTAAACCTTTGCCTTTTGCACAACAAATGTTTTTAGTTTGCTTTCATGGTCTTATTGCCATGTTTGAATAGAGAATGCATAAGTGCACTATCTGGATTCTGTTGTATATTAATTTGTGTGGCTTTCAAATTACACACAGCATGAAGCAATACACATGTCAGCACACCAACTACCATCATACTACCAACCACAGTAAGAACCAGCCACAGCTTGAATTGCTTCAGTCACGTGATACACATACTTCAAATTAGTACCTGGTAAAATATTGCTAAACTTTTGACTCACCCTTGTTATAACTTTTCCTCTTGCTGAATACATCAAATCTTTAGGCTTTCAGTGTAAATATAAATGTTTATTTTAAATCTACCTCTTTCTTAAACAATTTAATAATACACCTGTTAAAGAAAACAAAAACATGAAAGCGATTGTTCACTTACCAATTGATGATAGTAATTTCTTGGACATTGGTGCTGGAATCTGGCAAGGAGAGATGAATTAGAAGCATTTCTATTCATAATCCCCCCACCCCCACCTTGATAATGTACCATGAACATTGATAAATCTAATGTAAGAAAATAGTTTCACGGTAAAAAAAAAAATGACAAGAAGCAATATCCTGCTGAAACTATTACTGATGCAGACTATACAGATGATCTAACACTTCTCACAAATACACCTGCTCAAGCCAAATCTCTGCTGAACTACCTGGAACAGGTAGCAAAAGGTATTGGCCTTTACATGAATTTAGATAAACACAGAGTTGATGTTTTAAACAAGATGGTATCATCTACTCACTAAATAGCAAGCCTCTGAAATTAGACCATTCTACATATTCAGCAAGAATATTTCAAAATCTTTGTGGCATAATGGCTGATATGTCGGACTGTGGCCCTAAAGTAAGTGAACTCAAACTTAAGCTATGATATTGTGTGTTCCTTTTAGGAGTAATACCTTGAAAAAAATATGAACCCCAATATCACTTGAGCTATGGCTTAAATAGTATCATTGCAGTTCTTCTTCAAGGATAGCTTTGCCATTAAGTAACCCAGGAAGGTTGATATTCCATTAAACAAAGAAACCAAACCATATCTCATCTACTAAAATTGATATCAATGTATACATAGAAAAGGCATTGACTACAATTGACAGGTTATTGATCATATGGAAATCTAATGTCTTTGATAAAATAAAACTAGAATTCTTCCAAGCTGTGGCTGTGTCAGTAATATTGTATGGCTGCACTACATGGACTTTAACAAAACACTTATAGAAAAAACCCCAGATAGGAACTATACAAGGATGCAGCATGCTATTTTGAACAAATCCTAGAAGCAGCACCCCATAAAACAACAGCTATACAGCCAGGTGCAGGGATGAATTTATAAGCAACATTCTCTTATAGATTCCTTTACATAGACACATCAGTTTTGGCCAACCTGTGAAGTCTTAGAGCTTTCAGTTTGATGCTGACATTGGTTGCCATCTAGAGGATCTACTAGGAGCAATTGGGGAATTTGTGTCGTTAGCATGATTTGATGATGAGTGTAAATATATTGCACAAAAAACATTTACTTCTGACTTGTATTGAGTTATGAATAAAGCGTATTGACATTAATATTTGGCAAAATAAATCCTTTGAACCTTTAGTTCCTTCATCCTCAGATACCCAGTAACTGAATTCATAAAATATTTTAAAACCTACAGCATGAAATACATTGGAATTTGGTTTTCATAAACAGACATTTTTGTTTAAAGTTATTCCATTTCAAAATGGCTCTTTATAATTCTCTACACTCTGTTATAAGGAAACCAAAAAATTTCCTCTTTTGGAGAATGTCTATTTGGTGGTTCAGGAATTGTTACATGACAGAGTCCTAGAAATCCATTTTCAGCCACTTTTTGCCTCTGTTCAGTTGAAGTGTGTCTACTGCCAGACCATAAACAGTAAAACAAACCTCAAGTAATCTTTTTCCTGTTTTTGTAACCCTTTCACATTCTGCTTGTCCATAAAATATTTTATCTGTTGGGACACATTTCTGTATTCTTTTCAACACTACTGTATGTCTATTATGCATTTATTAAATGTTTCTGTATGTGTAAATGAACTTATCTAGTCTTTTATTCTGTTTATTCAATGTTAGTATATCATGGATATGGTAATATTAGTTCTTGGTGAGTGGAAACTTTAATATCTTCCCAACCACCAAACAACCCAATACTGTCCTTTATTATTAGTAGTATCTTAAGTTGGGAATATAATTGAGGCTCAAAGGATTTTTATTTTTATCCTTGGATTCAGACAATATCAACAAATCTTTACAGTTGATAATTATTATTAACAATTATTGTTCATTTAAAACAATTTTTTATGGAAAAACTGAATTTTTATTTTTATTTTCTTTTGTAGGTAAGTCATTTGATTATTGGTCGATTCCCTGGTAATGTATTGACATTTTTATTATTCTTTTGTTGAAATAAAAAAAAACCTGTATGACATGAATAATATTCTCACATGTTTAATAGTTTTAATCAGTAGAACATGTTAAAAAGTATTTTTTTTGTTTTATATTTCAAGTTCTTGCCTAATTTCATTCAACTAGAATACTATAAAGGTGCATAGCAATTTATATAATATTACTCTGGATCTACCATGCACCCCCTCCTCTTGAAATACTTTTTTCCATGAGTACAATATTGTTTGGCAGGGTCAACAAAATGAGAATAAAAAAAGTTCCCATGAAAAACTCAAATAAACAATTGGTGATTTCATTGTTTCTATGATAACTGTGCAATTCTGAAACGAGACACATGCAATGGATGAATCTCCTCAGTCCCAATTTTGGTGATTATTGTCAACGACATGTCTCTAGTGTCAAAATTACTCAGTTGGAGGAGCTGAAGATCTGTGGAAGGATTAATACCATTTGGATCACAGTGATGTTAAGATTGTTGGAAATACTTTGGTGGGTCTGAGACAATTAAGGAAACTTGCTGTCAATTCTACTCTGGGGCGGCAGAATACACCAACTGCTGCTCTGCAGAGGGGGAGGACCCCACCCCCAATTAGTATCCTGGATATGACACTAAACAATCTGATGGTGAGGTTCCAGTAATGCTGGAGCTTTTGGGAATGCGGAGAACCCCTTCATTACTATCGCTCCCTGGTCTACTCTGGCCCAGAGTGGTTGCACCTGATAGGGTCCTATCTATGGGTTAAATAGAACTAAATTGTCTTTATGCTAAACAGAATTGCTTGAAATAGGACTGTTTTTGACATTTAGACTGCATACTTATGCTAAACTGAATTGTTTGAAATAGAACAGTTTATACGTTTAAAAATAGGTTTGGCATTAATAACTTCCAGTGGTTGATGTGCCATAACCCCCCACCCCAAGCCAAAAAAATGAAAAAAGCTATGGAACATGAAAAGAACAGTAATATCAACAGTAGCTGGGGCACTTGGAATAGTTTGCAAATGGTTAGAATAAGAAAGTGGAGCAATTAGAGATAAGAGGAAGGATCCAAACCAACCAGACCATCCAGCATTGTTAAGATCTGCTAAACTATCCAGAAGAATCCTTGGAGACCTGAGAAGACTTGCTGCTGTCATTTAAAATCCAGTGAAACACTACCAGCTGAAATGGCTGTGAAAAATTCAGAAAGAGTGGAATAATTCAAAGTCAAAATAGAATGTTTGTGAGCTAAGAGTTGTGGCACAGGTTATGAAAAGGTCATTGAGGGTAAATTGATTGATTCAAAGTGTATTAGGCTAACAGTACAGATATGCAGGGTTTGGGCTATGGGATTTGATACACAAGGCTTTTGAGTAAGAGTATCAATGCACGATGCTTGTAAGGTCACAAATACACGGGGCTTGGGGTCATTAATGCATAGAGATTTAGGTTAAAGGTATCGAGCTGAGGATTTAGGGCATTGTGTAGATAAGGAAAGAACGGCAAAATTTCTTTGTCATTTTCAATTCTTCACTGAAGCAAAGCATTCTGAATCATTTAAACTCTTCTTATAACATCAGAACAACTGAATCGATTACATTCTTTAATAGGATTATTTGATGGAAAATGTTATAGGAATCATAAGCACTTGTTTTCCTACTGAAATTAAGGAAAAATTTAGTCTCTTGAAAGAATTTGCTTTGAAAAGGTTGTGTGTGTGTGTGTGTGTGTGTGTGTGTGTGTGTGTGTGTGTGTGTGTGTGTGTGTGTGTGTGTGTGTGTGTGTATACATATTTCTTAGACTAGGAGTGAGGGCCCTTTTCAGTTTAAAGGTAAAATTAAAACTTATTGTCCATTAATAAGGTCACACTCAATAAGTTCTTAGTATGTTTACAACAAAATCTAAACGTAAAACTTACAGTAAATAACTTACTTCAAATTTGATTGATTTTAATATATTGATATGCTAATTTAAAAAAATGAAAAGTTTTATGAAACTCTTAATAGCTTTTTGAGTTTGTTTGTTTTTTTTAGAAAGTGTTTGTATATCAGGTTCTAAAATGATGGTCACAATCTTAATTGGCTTTCCATAACACACCATGGAAGGCTGTGTTTAATGATTTAGAAGGCCACTTTCAGTCTTAAGGCCATATGTTCTCTGCTTCTGGCTTAGATGATTTTCAAATTGAATAATTTTTTCCACAGGCTGAAAATGTTTGCAAATTTGAAATAAAATACTGATATTTTAACAGGGCCCACAAAATCTGCAATTCTAATGGTTTCTCATTCACTGAGTTTCTTATTTGACAAGAAAACTGATATCTGTTAAGCAAATAAATTGCCAACAATGAGAAAACTGTTAAATGTTTTATGTGCTTAAGAAGTTTTGATAATTTTAAGCAAAGCAAATCAAATTTATTTCATAAGTTCATATTCTTTTCCATTCAATATACACACACTAAAATAAATTTCAAGATTTTTTCTCAAATTAATATCACTTTATTAGATAAGATACACTGATGCTTGTTGTAATGCTTACTTTAGTAAGAGATACTTGCCAATGTTTTACCTTGAAGGCTGTCAAAAATATATTGAATCATAATAAGATATCTTACTTTTACATTTAACTCATCTTTTAACTGCAAGAACCTTTTTTTTTTAACTTTTCTCATAAGTTTTAAATCTTTTAATATTAGTCACTATTCAATAATGAATTGTAAACTTTTTTTTTTGTCAAGTAATAAGCAAAATGTATATTTACCCAATCTCTTTTCCATAATCAGGATGTGATTGTAGGTCAATTTTTAAGTGAAGTAAATCTGGTTTGAAATCGGTTTTCCTTCTAGACTGGTTACCTAACCGAGGCTAAAGAACCCAATCTGCTCTACTATTTATCTATAGCTGGTGGAGGGAGAACGTACAGATTTATATGTTTCCCTTGGGCATTAGTGTGAAGTGAAATACAAACTGCTTTGTCTGGAATTTTAACTCAGATTGTTGATTCTATGAAAATAACCATTACACTAAGATAGGAAAACAGTAAACATTATAATTGTTTATCCTTTTGTAAAAGTTGAAATGATTCTTTATGCTTTTCAAACAAATGTGACACTTTAGGGTCGGGGTTTCTTATTGGTGTTTGTTCCTAAACATGACTCAAAAGCTATTGATCTCTCTTCCTGTCTGGATGACAAAAGAACATAGACTATTTACAGTTTGATTCTTATGTTTATTACTGACATTTTAATTTCTTAGCTTTTTCATCATGTTTCTTATCATCATTCAGTAAAAGGAGAAAACGCATCTTCTAAATTTTCTCATGAAAACTTTTAAGAGTTAAAATTCTCAAAATCCATCTAATTTTGTCATTCTTAGTGTTAGTGCATCCCAAATACATTAATGCTATTATTATTATTATTATTATTATTTCGGCTCCTTGAGAATTTTTCATGCCTGCATTAACTGGTCATCTTTGAATGAAGTCTCAGTGAAATCAAATCTCCTCTGGTCTTATTATTATCATGGCTTTCTTGATTATCTCTCCTTTTTTTTTCTATCTTCCCACATCAACCTTAAAAAGAAGAATCTTTGCTCTGAACATAATATAATATCAACCATATATCTCTTTTTACAGATCAAATTCTCTTAAATACCTCCTTCAATAGTTCCTAAAAACTCCCTCTTAAATTTTTTTCTTCCCTTTATTTCTAGAATCATCCAGATTATTATGAAATTTCTTTTACCCTATGGCAGTTGTTGATCTGATAAGGCAATTTGTTGCAAAAATGAATCAGTCAAAAAAAACAATTGGTTTGTAAACTAAGTTTTTGAAATCTGTCTTGACAGTAAATTTCCAGTTTAAGGAGAAATATTGAAAAAATGTGTGCCATGATTAGAAATTCTATGAATTATTTTGAAAGTTTCAATTAGATCACCTTTCATTCGTTTTTCTTATAAGGTAGCTAACCCAAATTTTTCCAATCTCTCCTTGTAACTGTAATCTTTTACACATTTTATTATTCTTGTCACTCTTCTTTGTATGCACACAAATTTCAATATTACACTCCAATATCTATGTCTAGACACTGAAGCCCACATTTATGTACAATATAATTTATGAGGTCTTATTAAAATTTTATATATTTTTAATCTATATTAGCCACTCGTGAAATAAAATTTCTAGCTATAAAATTTCTAGCTATCCAGCCAATTGTTCCATTAGCTCAGTAGACAAAATATAATTGTTAGCTTGAAATGAATCATCAAAGCCGATATTGGTTTGAGGTGAGTGGGTACTTGACAAAATATCTTCTTAACCTCAAAGTAACCATATATTATGTAACATAGAATAAATGATCAAGAAAATATTTAGTATTTGATTTAGAAGTTGGCAATGAATTGAATAAAAATTTAATTTTAACAAACAGATATGCTATGCAGATGATCAAAAGACAAAAAACATTAAGTCAGCAGAACAATAAAAGTCACAAAGAGATTTTAAATCACTTCATAAACTTGGTTGGCTACACTTTGTTATAGTAAGGTGAAAAGGTGTAAAGGGGGCTTCTTTTTCATGAATTCATAACATATGCTGGCATAAGGCACATTGGTCATCGTCATAGAGGAGGTAGAAAGCTGAGCTCAAATCCTGAATGAAATTGTTTTGCATTTGACATCATACTAATAATCTTAAAGAAGGTATGAATCAAAATGTTCTTCCTCCACAGCTATGGGTAAAATAGTAGAGCAGACTGGGCTCTTTAACCTTGGTATGGCAACCAGTCTAGGAGATAGAAAACCAGTTGTAAACAAAGAGGGAGATGGGCTCTACCAGACTATTCTTGCCCATGACAGACAAGATAAGCTACATCCCCACAACCTAACTAGTCTACAAAGACAGTGAAAGATGAGTAAAATATTTTATTCAATATTTGATTCATTAAACTTTTGCCAGTGGGTTCACGAATTTAGTTCTTTTTCTTGATTTTGATGTAACTCATATCAACCTGTAATGTGGGGGTAATGGTTAAACCGATGGAATGCGGAATTGTAGTAAGCAAGTTCGAAATCCAGTCTCACTATTACGCTCACCTTCGGACAGATCCCCTTGGGAAAGGTATGAACTCCCTTACCCTCCCAGCTATGGGTTAAATAGTACCACTTCTGTTCTTCTAGAAGGATGGATTTGGTGTTAAATAACCCATGAAGGTGGATATGTCATTAAAAAAACAAAAAAACAAACCTAACCTGTAAAGAGGCAACAAATGTCTCTCTTGGATAATGGGGCATGTCTGTGGTTATATGGAACAATCCTAGAATCCATCCAGTTCTTCTTTACCTCTATTCTTTCAACAGAAAAGAAATTGTCTCCTCTTTTGACTGTGTTCATTAAGATCAACATCGTCAAGTAAGACTTTTCCATTTTAGTATCCCTTTCACATACTAGCTTATTAAAAAACAGAAATTATAAAGTGAGAAAACATCTAGCTATATAATCTATGAACTTTGAATGATGTGCACTGTAAGTCTGATTGTTTAAAATGAAATTAAGATTTAATGTGCATCACCATGAAACTCTAGTCCCCTTCGAAGTAAGTATATTCAAACACCAATTTCATTATTACTTTCAAAAGGTATAAATTCTTTTATTCCCCCCAAATATGCATCAAATCATACCACTACTGTTCTTAAACAAAGAGAGCTTTGGCATTAAATATGCCATAAAGTTTGGTAGGCTATTAAACAAAGAAACTTGAATTACATTGAAAATTACACGTTTATTTGTGTCCTAAAACATTACAGAGAAAAGTTAAATAAGAGCTTTTAAAACAGGTTATCTCCACTATTCATCCTGTGTATAAATTAAAAATGTCTTGTCCGAATGTTTCTACGATAACATCTGTAAAAAGATAAATCTTAAAGTTAAGACCACGAAAGAGTAATTTCTATAATTCATTGAATTACTTGAAAGGGCAAGAGATATAAATTAAATCAATTTGATCTTTGACATGAACAGTAGACAATTTCATAATTTTGTCAGGTTCAATTGTAAAATATACATAACTATTTCTTTTCTTTGCTACTCATACACACACATTTATCTCCTTCACTGTTTCTACTTTCTGTCTTGAACATATACACACTTTTATGGTGGTGTGATATAGTGTAGTTGTTGGGTTTGTCTTAAAATCAGTTAACAGTATTGTGACCAAATATAACACTCGACTTCACTTAGATATAAACATACATGTACGTGGTGCATTCAATAAGTTTCCAGACTTTTTTGTACAGGCATTTAAAATTGTCATAGACTCTTGAAAATTCAGTATGTTATTACTATACATCTTATGAAATGACTGACCAATTTTTATGATTTCAGGTTCAAATGAACACCTACAGCAAGAATTGGAATACACCTGATTGTCACAGCTGGTGAATTTTCTAAAATGCAATCTGGACGTGAGGACACATTAGAAGAATGATATGCAATAAAATTCTGTTTTAATCTTGGAAAAAATGCCACAGAAATATATGGAATGCTTTAGACTGCTTTTGGCACATCTTGCATGAATCAAGCATCAGTTTTTAAGTGGCATAAGAGATTCAAGGAAAGCAGGGAGTCTATGGGGGATGATGAGAGGTGTGGGAGGAGTAAGGAAGTCAATACACCAGAGTTGATTGGCCAAAGGGTAAGGGTCAGGGTTAGGGTTACTATGTTGAGGTTTTAACGAAGTTCAGGAAGAGATTCCATCGGAAGAGGCCAACACTCATCAAATTGGGTCAGTGGCATTTCCAGCAGGACAATGCACCAGTCCACAACTCCATCCTTGTCACAGACTATTTGACCAAGATGGGCATCAAGACACTTCCTCAGCCTCTCTATAGTCCAGACCTTGCTCCGTGTGACTTTTGGTTATTCCCTAAGCTCAGAGGCTGTCATTATGAGACAATTAAGGAGATGAAAGAGGCTGTGATGAAGGTCATAGACACGCTCACACAAGAGGACTTCCATGGGGCCTTTCAGAAGTTGTTGGAATGGTACAACAAGTGCATTGCAGCTGGAGGAGATTACTTCAAAGGGGACAAGAGTTTCATGTGTATACTATCAACAAAAGTGCCCATATAAAAAATATCTGGAAACTTATTTAATGATCCTCATACATGTGTGCGTTGAATGATGTGACATATTAAATGATAATACAAAATACAGAAAATAAACTTGCAAAAATGCTTCAGATCCAGTTAATTCTAAAATAATTGGTATCAAATCCTAAGTCAATAAAGATTATATAATCCAGTTTAGTAATAAATCCAGAAACAGTAAAGTTCCAAATAGTAAATCCTAGCAAGATGTTCTTTTCTTTGTAGGACATGTCACCTAAAATGGCTTACATGAATTAGGGTTTGTTTTTTTATAGCAGAAGATTCCTTTTTTGCCAGAATAAAATGTTGAGGGTTATTTCTTACAGACCAGAAATTGTTTATGGTTTATATCCCACAATATCTTTATATGTGTGTCTGTGTCTTTCTACATACTCAGACACACACACACACAATTATATATATATATATATATATATGTGTGTGTGTGTGTGTATGTGTGTGTGTGTGTGTGTGTGTGTGTGTGTGTGTGTGTGTGTGTGTGTGTGTATATATATATGGGGACCTCTGCAGTATCATGAGATACTACAAAATCACTTTTAAAATTCAGAACAGAATTTGTTGATATAGATTTTATCATGGAAATTGTAAATGCTGTGCACATGTTACTTTGGATTTTTTAATGTTGTTTTGCCTGTTTCTATGACAACTTATGTCAACAAATTCTGTTCTCATTTTTGGGAAATAATGTTGTTGTATCTGCTGAAAAATCATTATTGTAAATTTCAACAACTCAGTTTTCATTTTTTTTTTTACTGTATTGACAGATATCATTTTGTAAATCATGAATTCTAACACTGTGGGTGACATACAGATATAAGTGCATCAAAAATACAAATGATGAACAATTTTTTAATATTTTTTAATTGTAGTATTGTTTGTTATGAATAAATCAAGATGAAATATTTATAGATAAACAGTAGTTGATTAAAAAGTGATTTAGTTAATATTCTGATATTCATTCTTATTTGTAAAGATAATATTAATATTATCAAAGAAGTATGTTGTTTTTAATGCGAGAAATCATCATTGTAATAGTAGAAATTAGAACTCATGTAGAATTATAAGTTTACTTTGTTTTGATGACTGATTGATTTTAACAGCATGTCAACCTGTCTAGGGTTATTTTATGTCTAAAAGTTAGGGAACTGCATTCATTCTATATTCACATGTTTTTTGCATTGTTATTTCTTAGTTTTTTTGACTCCTGGTCTTACTGAATAAGAATAATTTTCAAGCAGATCTATTTGACCCATTGATGGAACCCTAAAAGGAACTCCACACCCACAGCTAGATCTCTGGAACCGGTGTCTAACCATCAGAAGCAGTTTTCTGTCATATCCAGGACCCCAAAGAGGTTTTTATTCCTCTACAAGGGATACAGACATGACACACAGCTTTTAGTGGGATAAATAATTATATACCAATTACAATATAATGATAATAGTAAAAAAAAATGTACCACTTATTTAAAATTTTTTGTCCTGTTTTTACAATTTATTAAAAGGAATAAAAAAAAAAACATTCATTCCAGACTGTCGTTAAGAAAAAAAACAAACTAGTATTTAAATATTGATATTTTTTATTTCTTGAAGTTCATGTACAACCCATTTTTTCCTGGCTACTGAATTTTTCCTAAACAATTTTCAACAGCTTATTGAATCAGCACTAATTCTTCTGAAAATTCATATGTTGTTTTTGCCCCATTTTCTTTTTCAAACATTTCTCCGGTTCATCTGTTTTTAGACTCTGATGTGTTCTTTTCTTTCTCCTTGACCTAAAAAAAAATTTCTTTAAACTTTATAAGCCATTGTTGGCATTTTGCTTGCACTGACTCCATTATCCAGTGATCCATTGCTTACTGCTCTTGTAAGGGAAGATTAGAATGCACTGACTACATCTTCTGCAAAGTGGTAAGACTATGTTGTCCTGGGTATGACACTAAAATGCATCTTGTGGTAAAGCTCCAGTTGTGGAGATTTGGTTCGTATGGAGTCACCCTTAATTGCAATAATGACAACCAAGCGGTGACTCTACACCTCCCAAAGTATGGTATCAAATATTCCCATAATAAATGCATAATTATATCATTTCAAGTAACTGCTCCTATTTAATAATAATAATTTTGTTTGCGTACAGTTATATGGTTACAAGTATTCCAGTCTATTGTTATATGGTTCCTAAGTATTCCAGTAATTTACGAGATGGTTTCATCTCATCAATATTAATAATCCCTTGTAAACTGTTATAGCTTTAAGTAACTATTTTTAATACAAAAAAATTTTGTACAGTTATATGGTATCAAGGAAAGTAGCATACCCTTCATTGCCATTACTCCCAGGTCGACTCTAACTTTGACTTGAATCTTTTAGGGTCTGCCCTATGGTTGAAAATAATTCAATTGAAATTCTAGAAACCAAATAACTGACCACAACCAAATGAAAAAAAAAGCCTGACTAAAATAATTGCAATGGAATGTTCAGAATAGAGTTATGATTATAATCAGACATTTAGAATAAGGATGCCAATGAAATTTCAGTCCAAAATTTGGAATATCTCCTGAAGAAATGAATCTAGTATAACAGCTTTGGTCTATTGACGACTCATGATTAGTAAAGAACTGTGAATGGTAAAACAAAAAATGTTTTTTTGATGGAGAAAAAAATAGAAAAACAGAAATATTACTGTAATACTTGGTAAAAATGAAATGGAAAAAATTAGGCAACACTATTTTCATTCATCTTGATAAATATTTTATAGACAGACAAAACAGGGTTTTTGGCAATGTACAGCAACAATATCTTTAAAGAAAAAGAACAACATAGTAACAGTTAAGTATGGTGGACAATCCATAATGTTGTTGGGCTGCTTGGCTGCATCTAGTTCTAGAGGCCTTGAACATATTACAAATGTACAAATGAATCAAATTTATCCATGAGGGGTTGATATGCCATAAAATAAACCAAATTAAATCAATCCATTGCTTACCTTTCATTGCATTTTTTTACTCAGATTAAAGATTATAAGTAAACAATATTGAGTTTGTATTTTATATTTACTCATCTCAGTTTATATTTTTTTATCTTGTTATATTCACAATATTTCTGTTGCTGTCAGTATTCATCAGGTAATTTTAAACAAAACCATTTAATCCATCGGAATAAACCGTTCTCAGGGAGTAACTATAACAAAAGACACTTGAAAAAGATTAGAGGTAAAAGTTACCAAAACATTGTTCATATATCAACCATTATGAGGAAAATACATTTAAATTGTATAAATGAAAATAATTAATATCAGAATTTTACAGATATCATATTTAACATTTAAAAACAAAATAAAATAAACCTATCATTTTTCTGCAAATAAATATTTATGTAAACATATACATATAATAAATAGCTGAATCAACTTCAAAAGTAATTTAAAACTGTTCTAATATACAGCAAAAGATCTGACTGTAAACTTTGCCATCAAATTTATATATATATATATATATATATATATATATATATATATATATATATATATATATATATATATATATATATATGGTCAAATTGTGAGCTGTATAGTGGAAGACTTTTATATTCTGAATGAAATTCAATGTATACATATTTGAACTAAAAATGCAGTGATATACATCTTCACACACACACACACAAACACACACACACACACACACACACACACACACACACACACACACACACACACACACACACATATATATATATATATATATATGCATCTATATGATTCAAAAGTGAGTGGAAGAAATACTTTTGCCCAGCAAAGATCATACAATAAATCTTTCCTGACAGAGAAACAGTGAAAAATGCTCAACTGATTCTGACAAATATGTGAATTGATCTAAAAGCTAATTCTGTCTGTATTCACGCCAACATCAATATGGAAGCATATAATGTAGATTTTGAGTTAACAATGCTTGAACGACAAAGGCACTGACTACAAAATGGAGGAATCAACATCTGGCTTTGGTTAGATTCAAATGGACATTGAATCATCAGAGAAAAATCTCAAGCCCATCCTGATCATTGAAGTCCATAATCTGTCATTTGGTTGAACTGAATATGCCAAAAGATATTTTCTTTCAATCAATATCTTTTCTATCTACAAACTTCTGAACTTCAGTTTTCTACACTTGTATATGCAAGTGAATTTTTAATTCTTAAACTCGTAATGATTACTTCCTTCTAGTTAAAATCTAATAATATTGCCAGAATAATTTTTTGCACTGAGGAGATAGTAGGTTGCTCCGTAGAGTATCCAACATTTAATCCATTATCTTTTTATTATAGATTCAAGAATACCGTAATCTTTTATTAAGGCAAAATCTTCTCTTTAAGAATAGCCTGCTATATACTAGGAAGAATTTTATTTTATAATTATTATCTCTTAACCAGAGCCAAGTTCTACTGTATATAGAGAACCTCTATCAGCAATAATCAATAAAACACGCAGAAATAAAAATAAAAAACTGCTTTGGTGACTGGCACATAAAGCAGAATACTGATACTAGATGATATATATATATCCTCAAATTTTCTCAAATTCTTTCTTGTAGTTTACATAAAGTTAACATTTGTTTTTCTATATTTTTCATCTGTAGAGAAAAAACAAAAATCAGGGGCTCATATTTGAAAAGGTTAATTATTATTTATTTATCCCTACTGTATTATACATTTGTATTTTTCTAGTGGTTCCTATATGTTTCAAAAATCCATTGACTCTCCTGTAAACAGTTATCTTATTACCCATTGACCAATAATGATTCTGTTGGGATAAAAATACTGTTGTCTGCCATAAAAAAAAAAAAACAATGTTACAATTCCAACAAGTTTTGAATATACGAGCCAAAACTAGTATAGCCACTGACAATATTTCACTCTTTATAAAGCAATTAAAAAAGGTTGAATTGATGGAGTTAAGCAAAAAATAAAAAGAGGGATGTTTTTTACCATGAATATTACACTTTAAGATCTTCTTGAAAATCAAAGTTAATGATATATATTTTTCAGTCATATCATTATAAAATCAACTATTTAGAACACTTAGTAATATTGTTGCTACTTATTTTCTCCAAGAGAAGTTTTTAACATATCAAGTTTTGCACTTCATAGAGAAAGAGGGGTTCTCAGCAAGAGGGTAGATAGAAAGTTTTAATTGATAACAAAAAATTGTTTTATTATAACTAGTTTTAATACAAGTTTTGATCTCTTACCAAAAATAGATGGGGTCTTTAACTAAATAATTAAAAGTAAGGCACATACTAAAAGTATAAAACAACCCTGTCAGTGGGGCTTAGAATAAATAGACAGCATGTTCTGCAGAAGGGTAAGACTTCCATTCCTCAAAGTTGTGTCCTAAACTGCGTCTGTTGACAAGGTACCATTTCTGGAAATCTTGGGAATGCGGGGTACCCTTTTATTATTGCCCATACTTTCAGATCCACTCTGACCCAAAGTGGTAGTACCAGTTAGGTTTCATCTATGGGTCAAATGCATCTATTTGCAAATTATTTGCTTTAGAGAGGAATACCTGATATCATATAGCAGAGCAAAAAACTGAAGAAACATTTTTTTTTTAATGTAAGTTTTGCAGTACTCAATTCCCTAACCTCTTAACATAAAATAACCCTAGATATGTTGGCATGCTATTAAAAGCATAAAACAAAAATGATGTTAAATTTTGTCACAAAAAAAAATTCCAACTGAGAATTCTGTCTTGAAAATAAACGGCCTTAATTTTTGATAAAATCATAATAAAATGATTTAACTCATCCAAAAAACTTAGGAGTTATTTTCTTTGATTCTTGGACAGACAATGACATGATAACATTTTTAATCTTATGTACCAAACCTTTCACTTTCCCCCTGTTTAATGGCATATCAACTTTCATATATCATTTAATACTAAAGCCATCCTTCTAGAAGAATAGCAGTGGTACTATTTAACTGAGAGCCGAGGGGGATAAACAAGTTCCTATCTTATCTAAGAGTATTAGATTGAAAGTAAAAATAATTGCATGACTGGTGTTTCAACTTGCTAACTACGATGTTATAGTCCAACATGTCAGCCACTACAACACAGAGACTCCCCCACATTTTCCCAGTAAATGTTATGCATAAACCTAATAATAGATAAATACAATAAAAAACAGCAAAAACCTTTAGCTATTATCTACGAATCAAGTTAACCATTATAAATCTTGTCTGTCATGAAATGTAACTTCATTCTGTGTGTTGTTGAAGAGCTGATTATCTTAAAGGATTTTGGTAGTTATAAAATAGACAATGTTTTGTGAATAGCAAAATAGAAAAAGATAAAGTTTTAATTATTGATGGAAAGTAAAGAAAAATGTTATTTGGTTTTAATGAAAATGAAGAAATTTGATGATATTTTTAACTTGTATTTGTCAGACAATTAAATATTAAGTTCTATTCAGGAAAAAATCTAAGATATGATTCTCTTAATGTATCAAATTTATTTGTATAACCAAACAGAAATGTGTACACAAAAAAGGCAGCGGTCGCATCGATACTGCTATATGGATGCACTACATGGACTCTAACAAAATGGCTGGAGAAGAAGCTAGACGGCAATTACACAAGAATGCTGCAAGCAATCTTGAACAAGTCCTGGTGGCAACACCCCACAAGACACCAACTGTACGGCCACCTGCCTCCTATCAGGAAAAGTATTCAAGTTAGAAGAAGCAGACATGCAGGACACTGCTGGAGAAGCAGGGACGAACTCATAAGTGATGTATTCTTATGGATCCCCACGCATGGCCATGCAAAAGCTGGACAACCAGCACAAACATACATTCAGCAACTATGTGAGGATACGGGATGTTGTCCAGAAGACCTGCCTGAGGCGATGAACGATAGGAAAAAGTGGCAAGAGAGGGTCAGGGATATCCGTGCTACCAGCACGACATGATTATGATGATGATATATAGGAAGGTGTTTGTGAGAGAAAATAAACATGGTCCATTTGATCTACTTGGTAATAATGTATTTTGCTTTGAATCAACATTTGTTTATGGACCACATATCCCACTTCATATTAATGGTGTAGAGCAGCACTGGCAGAAAGTCCTTTTACAGATAAAAATTTACTTATTCCTCCCACTGGATGCAGAATAAAAAAGATCTGCATGCTGTTTTCTTGTTATGAAAACTACAACTTTATTCAGAAAATGCTACCTGCTGGCAAGGGCAGATAATTCAATAGAAGCATTTGTTTTGTTTCTTAGCAAAAGATGTTGATTACAACAGAGGTTCAGTACTTTTCCCATTTATTACTGCAATGATACCAAGTCATCATATTAACATCTGTTATCTCAGCTCGATCAGATCATGTTCTTAGAAAATCAAGGTATCATGGATTTGCATCTACATCTTAGTACAGACTTCAGTTAAGTTAAATGAAAGACCTGTAGTTGCTCATACAGCAAGTCCATCCTCTCCATGTCACTAATGCTGTCCAAGGGCAAAAGCCAATATGACTTGGCACCAATATCATCACAAATTATCAATTTGATGTCTTCAACATTAGACTGTCTAAAGGCCGACATCTCCTGGTTTTAAATTGAGTTTTCCTTCTCCTAGACTGTTTGCCCATCAAGGCTAGAGCCTAATTTACCATACTATTTTGCTCACAGCTTGAGAATATGAGATAGAATTATGCCCTTCCCACAGACATTTTTACAATGTTAATGTAAAAAGCCTTGGCCAGAATTTGAATTCATTTTTTCAATTCCATTTTCCCCAGCAAAAACCATTTTGCATCTATTCACAGGTCCTACTATTTGGTTTGGTCATGAAGACACTAATCATGCAGCATGTTTTGAGCAGGAATACTGGCATACAACAGATTTGAATTCAGTCTTCCTTCTCCTAAACTGGTTGCCATACCAAAGTCAAAGAGTCCTGTCTATTTTACAATTTGCTTATATCTGGAGGGAGAATAATTGGATCACCCCTTTTTGGGGGGCGCAATATAAAACATTAACAGCCTTATTCAGGAATTTGATTTTGGGTTACTGAGTCCACTTTCTGCAACAATAACTATTGCACCATTAGCGCTTCTGATTTCTGTATGTTTGTGCTTTTATCCATTCAATGGAATTTTGTATACATTCTTGGGAAAAGTGAGTGAATTAATTATGCATTGATAACACAACACATTCAGTGTTTAAAAATTTCTATTTCTACATTAACACTAAAAATATAGAAGTGTTACCTGGAGGATGCTAAAGAAATGCAATTAAAAAGTAATCATACAATACTTGAAGCGACATCAGCAAAAGTTTGGTTGTTATGAAAAGTGATCAATTTATATTTTCTTAAATGTTTTTCTTTAATTTACTTTTACTAACTGATCATTTCTCAAATAAGATTATCATTTTGTAAGTTAGAAAATAATTACATATTCCAAGAAATCTGTTAACTTTAAAGAAATTATATTCTCTATTTTATGGTATTTAATTTATCTATTACTCTAAGTAAAACAACTTTTATAAGAAAGTGTTTATTTTGAATTAGATTTTATTGAATCAAAAAATGTAATTTACTTATTGTTACTGCTTTCGTGATCGGTTAAACTAAAGCAGAATAGTAATTCTTGTTATTTAGTACATATTCAACTTAGTTGGAAGTTTTGAAGTTTTACACTTTTTTTTGTAATTTCAGTCTGCTGCACAAAGAGAAAAGAACAATGCCTCAAAAAACAGATTCTTCCTCAGATTGATTTCATTTAATTAACCTATTAATATTGAATCAATTTCACTATCAATTGTAGTTTCACTTTGTTTATCTGTTATCAAAGCTTTTTTATTTAAAAAGGAAAGTCTATTGGTAAAAATTATCCTCACATTTTTTAATCAACAAAATAATTCCCTACTAAATCAATAATATATATATAATATTAAATCTTTACATTTGTTCATCTGTAACCAAATTATTTGTAAAACAGAACATTTTAGCATAATCTACCCAAGGAGTTATCCAGTGATGAAAGTGAAATTGGTTTGGAGTTGATTCAGACACTAAGAACCGAATCAAAGGTACCTTTTGGCTCATCCAACTTGAAAGAGTTCAGATCTTAGACATACCACTACAATTACCTCCATTGTCTTTTACTCTTTCTAAATGATATTAAGTATAAAAGTTGTGCATTTTTATTGTGTTGCTAAGAGGATGATAAATCCAGAAAAAGAGAAAAGAAAGAATCAAATTATATTTTCTTCTTTTTTTTTAAATAGATAATAATTTTTGAAAAAAGTAATGACGACAAAATGATGATGATTCATAATATTCTTGTTTTTCATCTTATCTTCGATATAAAAAAAATTTGATGGAGAATTAGATAAATCAATTTTTTAAACTGCCTATGATTTTAAGAATTTGTTTGTATTAATTTTATTTTCTTAATAATTTGATAATTATTTCTAATTTTCTTAATAGTCACATTAAGTGTTTCTTATTTGCTTCTATTTTCTTAATAATTATATCAATTGTTTTCTAATTTTGTTTTTAGAATTTACTAAAAAATGAATGTAGTTATTTTTCGAACATTTCTATTTTAGAAAAACCTTTGTAGAAATATATTTATTGTTATTTCATTTACATTTTCTTTGTTTTCACAATGAGGAAATTATTATTTTGATATAGATTTTACAAAGATCAACTTTGAAGTCAGAAAAACAAATAAAATAATTTTGAAGAAATATATTACAGAACATATTTCTTGTTTTACTTTTCTATGCAATGTTATTCCTTCTCCTTCCTCAGGCAATACTGGGTAGCCCTTTTAGTATATATATATATATATATATATATATATATATATATATAAAGTTGATTACAGACCAATAAGGAAAATTACTTTTTAAATACTTAAACTTTCAAAAATCTTAACGATCATGGTCATTACAAGATCATTAATTTGTAAATTCCAGGTGTGACTACTACTCATTGAACTTTTAAGTAAGGCTGTAGTAGTCACAATCAGTGCTTACAAAAATGCAAATATTGCTATGTTTTAAAAAAAATGTTTTTGTTCTGATGCCTACATTTGCTTATAAGCTCTGATTTTTTTTTACTAAGAAGTATAGGACTTTACACTCCTATAATTTAAATTGGGCAGTATGCCACTTGTTCCCACAACAAAGATGGCAGATGCACACAAATATTCAGTCTCAAGAAACCTTTGGCCAGGAGAACCACATGACCTGCTTAAAGCTACATCCGCGTAAATTTCGTCCTGCGTTCTTTTGGAGCCAATTCCAAGACACGTATTTTCTATAAATATATCGTCTTCAAACACTCTTTCTCTTTTTCCCAATTTCCATGGCAGCGCTGACACGCTCTCTCCAGTGTGACTCCCTTATTCACAAACAAAAGTAAAAAGCCAAAAAAATGGATAAGCCTCGCAGACATTCATTTCTTCAAAAAACTTTGACTCTGAGACTTTTTCCAGTCTCAGCGAAACCGACTGTTTCGAACCATAAGAAAAAATAGACATTTTAAATATGTAATCAACCTTAATAGGATGCTTTCATTATTAAACCTTTTCTGTTATTTAGTTGTGTTAGTTACACACACACACACATACACACACGACTATTTTACTAACAATGTAGAATTAGCCATATTTTTGTATCAGTGCGTATTTTGTTATGAGTATAGATTTGGTATAAATGGTCCCTTAACCATAATTGGTGATGAGTGCACTGCTTATATAGCATGTCTTCAGCAGTGTCCGTCCCTTAATGTCATCCTTACTGGTCCCTTAACCTTAAATTTGTTTTGTTTGTCACCTTGTTTTGAATGTTCCTTTTGTCTGTGCCGTTTCATATCCTTTACTCATTTGTTGCATATCTTCATTAATTTGCTTCATTCATACACATACCTTTTTTTCCATGTGCCTTATTCCAAGCAAAACATATATAAAACCTCAACATTAAATTTTGGGGGACTAAGCATAACTACCAAATAACATGTCCACCGACAGGAGTCAGTCTTGTTCAGAGAAAGAAATGATAGTTAATTTCTCCTTCAGATGTAATCCACAATTGCTGAAACCTGCTCCGTACGCTTTCATCCTTTTTAAAATTTCCCATTCATCAATAAATGATTTATTGAATTTGTCTCAGTAATTTGATTTAGAGTGTTCCATTTTTGTAAACACAAACTATGACTATTACAGCCTCTGACTTAATGGTGGATTGGGTATTAGTCACAGCTGGTGCACAGAAATTAATGAAAAATAATCACTATCTACGACAGCATCTGAAGATTGATTCCAAGTATCAAACTAATTGATATGCTGAAATTCAAGCAAAAACTGCAAATTTAAACATTATTGGCGGCTTATTTTGTTCATTTGATGATAGTTTGTTAACATGACATGTTCTTTTGACTTAGAGTACAGGACTAAAATATATTAAAAGATCTTGTCTACATTAAATAAAAAAATCTACCTTTTATGTCAAAATACTTAGATCAATCAAAATAAACAAAATGAGTTTCCACTGATGTTTATCCAAAAGATAATGTGAAAAATTATGCGTCTTCCTATTATATTATTACATTGTTGTTCATCAGCCTGCAGGCTTTTTTCTTGCTTTATTACAGTGCATAATTTAAAGAAGAAATGAAATAAAAATTAATTGTATATATTTAAAGAAAAGTATATCTAAAACAAGGTTAAATTTATATATATATATATATATTGAATTGAGTGTACTGTTAATGACTGAGAGATCTCATTCTACTTTCTGCTTAGCTAAGCACAAATATTCATCTCAGTAGCATTGCTTATATATATATATATATATATATATATATATATATTAAAATAGTACTTGATGTCTACTTGCTTAACACTCAGCATTATAAGGTACAGATCAAGAGTAAGTGGAGTAATACAGGGAAAGAACTACCCCCCCCCACTACACCTTGGTGAGGTAGCTATTGAAAAGAGAGCCTTTGGGTTGCCTAATTTACTTTATACATGTATATTTATTTATGCATATATATACATATGTGTGTGTGTGTGTGTGTGTGTATATATATACATATATATATATATATATATATATATATATATATATATATATATATATATATATAATAGGGTTATATTCATGGTTTGAGAACTAGATTGTTTTCATAATTTAACTAATCAACTGATATGGGTACTGACAGTAACATAATTGAATTAATTTTTATTGTATATATATCATTTCATAGCTTTATTCTGGTTTGCTTTTAATATCTACATCATTTTATCTATTACTGATTTTAATTAAAGAAGCCATTTATCTAGATTTTGAAAGTTAGATTTCTCTTCTGCAAAAAAGAATTATGGTTAAAATTATGGTTAATACCTCCAAAATAAGTCAAGATAATTTTGTGAATTTTAAACTTAGTGAATTGTTTGTCTCATCTAATTTTGACAACTATTTTGTCATACAAGTTATAATACAGTTCATCATAACTTTAAGAAATAACAAAAACTTTATTACTTGTTTTATATTTAATATTAATAGTTTCTTAAAGCAAAATCTTATACTTAATAGAAAATTATCTTCACAAAAACTGATGTGGTTGAAACCCTATGATATTCTAATTATAAAAAATCATCCCGAGAGGAAAATTTTGACAGGAATTTGTATAAAGATGAAATCTTTCTAGAATTCTGATACAGACAAAGTAATAAACATAAAATTCAGATTAACCATTTTTCTCCAAATGATGCGATACATTATATATTTTGTAAAGTGTATTATTTGTTGCTATGTGTTTTTATGGATATACACTGAAACAATTAATAAGAACTCCCATTCTACCATAGAATTGAATATACTTTTTAGCAAAAGCACTTCCACAGTAACCAAATACAAGAAAATATGATTCTTCTATAAAGATAGGAGGATTTAAAAAGTAAAAACAATTTTCAGAATAACCCATTTATTGTATCTATTGAAGGTAATGTTCTTGGCCAAATGAGTTAAATATGGCAAGAGAAAAATAAAAAATAACTGGGATATAAAAGAATGGGAAGGAAACAAAGAGATAACAAGAAAGAGAGAATAACAGATATAATGGAAGGGAGATAATAGAATAAGAGAGAGAGAGAGAGAGAGAGAGAGAGAGAGAGAGAGAGAATGGAAAAGAGAGAATTACTGGGATATAATGGAAGAGAGAAGAGTGAAAAGATGAGAATAAAAAGGTATGAAAAATAAAATGTGAAAGAAAGGATAGAAAATCAAGATATAAGGAAGAGATTGAACAATTGATAAGTTTGTTAGATACAAAATGAAATCTTGAACAATACATTTATTGTAGTGGAGTTAGATCAAAAAATATATAATCTGATCAGATCTAAGAAAAGACAAAAAGACGATCAAAATAATGAAAAGAGAAAAGTAGTTTAAAAGTGACATGAAAGAACATGATAGACAAATAAATAATTAGTACTATAAAGTATTGTCATTTAATAAAGAGAAGAAAGCAAAACAAAGAATAAGTTAAGAATAGTTTGTCAAAGAACAAGGAAAAGTAAAATAGATAAAAAGTTGAAGAAAGATCTAAGTTGATACTCCTTATAAATAATCCAGGTTGAAAAGTAAATCTGGATGATTTTTTCTTTTGCATATCTATTTCCAAGCAGATCAATTTTGCATTAATTTGAGGGAACAGTAAAACAATTAATATATATATATATATATATATATATATATATATATATATATATATATTTATATAAGAGAATCTTCAGAATTATTGACACAAAGGTATGAATATTTTTGTCATTTATTCAAAATAGATATTTCAAATGAAATTTAAATAATTCTTTGAAATAAATGTTTCTTTTCAAGTGATTTTTAAACCTCGAATTTTTTTACTTGTCTTCAGCAAGTCCCTTCTTTAATTTTATCCTCACTGGTCCCTTGCCCAGCGGTTAGAGTGTTCGCCAATGGCCCGGGAGACCTGGGTTCAATCCCAGGTCGAGTCATACCAAAGACTTTAAAAATGGAACTTGATACCACCTTGCTTAACACTCAGCATTATAAGGTACGGTTCAAGGGTAAAGTGGAGCAATCCTGGGAATGGAGTAGCGCCCTCCCCTACACCTTGGTGTAGTAGCTATCGAAAAGGGAGCCTTCGGGTCACCCTCGACTATGGTCGCTAACTTTACTTACCCAAGTATTTACCCATAGCAGGAAGGAGGAGAGTTAGATTTATACCATTCCCAATGCTATTAGTCTTATGTAAAATTCTAAATACTTTATTCGGAATTTGAACTTGTGTAATTGATCCCATTTCTTATGACAACAATCGTTATATCACATGCACCTCCATCCATTTCGACTAATGTTAAGGTTTTATCATATGCATAAATACACATTTTATTAATATGATGTATATTTATATCTTATATATGTAGAATATATATAGGAATATACATCTTGTAATTAGTCATCTCCATCATACATACCTTATCTTTTGGGTCAAAAATTTTGACAAAACATCTTTTGTGTATAACAGTCATTGACTTTGTGACACTTGCAACTAATTTTAAACAAAATTTTAACTTTGTTCAACTTTTTATCCAGTTTTTATTGACTAAAATTAAGAATTTATGTAGTTTACATAGTGCTTTGAAGCACAAAATTAACACAGTAATTAGGGAAAAGGTAAAGATGTGTTGACGCAAAAAGATCAGAAACTTTCAGCAAAAATACATCAACAATAGAAATAACCAAACGTATTCTAGTGGCAATTTCTCTGTTGTGATATAAAACAAGAATGGTTGTTATACATGAGTTAGTTCAAAACTACTTACTTTTGATGATCGTACTGTCTTGAATATGGCAACATAAGTTGCCAGAAATATAAGTTAATATTTAATTCTTTTGTATGATATACACCCATAATTTTGGGACTGAAAAATCTGAAGACAAAGTGCCTCTTGCACAAAAATAATTACAGTAAATCAAAAATAAAATTGTGAAAAACTACTCATCCTCATTTTCAATACGTAGGGATTCTTCTCTTATTTTGAGGTAGGATAATTGCAAGAAAGAAATGATATATTTGTGCAGAAATTATTCAGTAGGAAAAAAAAGTTCTTGATATTATCTCTATCCATTGTTCTCAAATGGGGGCCTCACCTCTATTGCATATCTGGAAGGATATCAACAGTAAATCAATGCAGATTCTACTTCCATTTCTCACAACTTTTTTGTATGAAACTGGATTTTCAGCTTTAACACAAAAAAGAAAGAAATGAACTGCACAAATAGACAGAATACAGAATGGGATATGAGACTTTGTATTGGCACTGTCAGTTGCCCCATGAATAAAAACTCTTGTAAAAAACAAAACAAAAAAACAACAAGCTTAAAAACAATGAAGCAAGATTTGAGTTAATGAAAATAAATGTTATGTTAGAAAAGGGTTTCTGAATCACCTAGTTAAACATCCGAATTTTAGGTTTTGTCGAAAGTCATGAAAGGGGATATAGACTATAAAGTCTAAGAACTAAAGACCTATATTATAATGATCTGATATTTGCTTGTATATTACTATAAAATACCAAAAGGAACTCATCTTTACAAGATGAATGTAAGAGAGTTAAAATGATCAAATTCTTTTATATTTGTATAACTGACCAAAAAGTGTTTAATAATGTTGATTTTTCCTGTTTCAAAGTGCTATTACCATGTAGATGTTCTAAAAGTGTTAGAAGTTTACTACATAATAGATTAAAGGCTTAAAAGTAAGTGTATTATACACTAAGTAATTTAATCAAATTAAAGTCTGAAGAGAAAATACTATCAACATAGAAAGAAGATAGTTTGAATAAATGCTGTTGTTTTTATTTTGATGATATCAGTGTTTTCTTTTTCTTTTTTTTTTTTTTTTTTCTTCCATCCTGATTTTTGTCCACTTGGAACAGAATTGACAAGACAAAATGTCAAAATATTGTGAAGATATTGTTGAACACTTGTCATACATGTACCTTCAAAGGTAAATTTCAAAACAGAACAAGCAAAACAGTAAAATTTCTGAGTGAACCAAAATCTTTTGGCGTGATTTTTTCTTCAAAGTGTTCCATTTTCTTATATCAATGGTTTTAGCAACTTGAAAAAAATCTATTAATCCAGTCATTTTTCAACTAATTATGATAGGAATTTCATAAATATTAAGTGACTTGATACTGAGCTTAATGGCTGCTCCCAACAGCCTTTAAGTGAGGGGAAATACAATTTTTCATGTTATTTCAGGACTTAGGAAATCATAAATTGAATCACCATGACAGTTCTTGTTAGAGATAGTGGAGTGATTTTCTCCTTGTTTTCTCAATGGTTTGAATTCTAAGTTGTCTTTCATCAAAAATAATCGTCTGCCATCATTGACCTCAAGAGCCAAATAAGTTCAGTTATTTTGTCAATAGTTGAAGGAGAAAGAAATTCCTGGTGCAAAAGGAATGTAAACGGCTTTAATTCAAATTTCATCTTAGTTTGTTGAATCCATTTTCAACACCAAGAACGATTACATAGCCACACTCTTCTTTTAATTAAGTATTTAAACTTAAAAAAAAAATTCTTTTTTCTGTGAACAGTTGAATAGATAATTCACTGGATAACTTGTACTAAATTATAAAATGCTGTTAAACATGGATATGTGATACATAGCAAAATTCATGAAACTTCTCGTCAAAAATAAACCAAGAACCAATTACTAGAAAGAGCAGCATGTTCATGATGACTTTGTTATTGATAAGTATTCACTCATCCCTCTTTGCTATGGCCAGCAAGTGACACAAGGTCAATTTTTTAAGTGAAGTCCAGCATGTTTGAATTCAGAGTTTTCCTTCTCCTAGACTGGTTGCCATAGCCTACTATTTTACCCATATCTCATATGAAGAGAAAAATTCACACCTTTCTCTGGGGCATCAGCTTTGTCCAGGATTTGAACTTGGATTACTGATTCCATATCCTATGACGATAACGTTTACACAATGAGCACCTTTGTTTTTCTTCAAAACAAACAACTATCCAATTTTGTCTTCATTATTGCGACTATCCAAATAACAGATTTTAAAAGCATCACTAGTTATCTATCAACAAAGAGTTGCAATGACAAATTACTTCCTGCTAATGTTTATGCCAAAAATGTATATGAGAACAATTTTCTCTTACATTTATGTCTATAAAGGTCATTAATTTGACACTGGCAAATAATATTGCCCTTCGATTTCTTCTTATTCCAACAGGTAAGACATATAAATGAAAAACTGATGGAATTTATTTTTAGTCTCTGCAAACATAATAAAAAAAGCAATTTCTCCTTCTGAATGCACATTTCTTGAAATCTCTATAAAAAATGCCAAAAGCAATTTTTAAATTAAAGAAATTTACATAACTTCTCATCTTGGTTTATTTCTCAATTTCAGTTTCCTATATTTATGTTTGTTCTCGCAGAGTAACTGTAAAAATGATGGGATGATTTAGGCATAAATCCTACGATAAAATTGTCATCACAAAGCTAGACATATGGGGCATTCAGTAAATCCTAGGCAGAACTTACAAGTGGGCAAGTAAAAACGAACATAAAATGTCACTTTATAGATTAGATAAAAAATGAGATTAAGTTTTAATACTGACAATGGCCTATAATTAACATCAGTTGTAAAGAGAAAGTCATTTCTCTTCTGCAGTGCTGGGCTTAAAGCTAAATAATCATTGTGGCTTCATTTCTTAAAACATATTTTTATCCTATCATTAGTTTATATAATATATATATATATATATATATATATATATATATATATATATATATATATATTTATATATATATATATATATATATATAATTTTTCTTTATCCTTTACATTTATATAAGAAGCTTTTTTTCAAGAAGTGCTTCAAATTTCATCGAAAGCTTCGGGCCTAATCAGTTGTAAATCCAGCCCTGTACTTGTGAATTTCTTTGCATCACTCTTTTTTTGTTTGGTTTACAATATTTTGTTGTCATTGTTTTAAATGGCATGTAAAGCCACTTTTTATTTTTAAAAAAGCTGATAAAACTTTGAAAAATTAGTAAATTTATGAAATTATAATTATACTAGCAGAGATAACCAGCATTGCCTGTGTTGCTATACATTTTATTAAAATAATACCAGGCAAAAATGTAAAAACTTGATTCCTATTACAAATAGGATTACTGGCTTTTGGTTGCTGCAAGAATTATGTTTTGCATGTTCACTTACTGATTGTGTTCAAAGTTTCAGGATATTATTCTTAGTTTTGCTCTCCAGTAGTAGGACAAAAAGACCATCACGTTACCAAATCTTGAAAAACCAATATAAAGCTGACCATGCAAATAGACAAGATCTGCCAGATTCAGTTAAATAATTTTTACTGACTGTCAGTGAGATTTGCTGATGGTTAGGGTAAAGCTGAGTCTGATAGGAGACTGGTTGTCTTTTTAATTCAAATAGCATGTTGGTTTCATAGGTATTCAGGGTATGGGAACAAGGGAGATAATTCTCTCTTATTCCTACACTTTAGACAAAGCAAAAAAATTTCTGACATGATTGTGGCTAACGGGAAATATAGAATGATACTTCTATCTTAAATCTTGTGTTTTTTTTTTAGGTTAAAGTTTATGTTGTAGCAAGATTTGTGCCTCAAGCTTCAGTAACAGATTATGTGGAGCACTTCGTTTTGGTTCAAGGCTATTGAAGAATTTAAATTAATAATCGACAACCTGATCCTGGCTAATGATGGTATCAAATGATATGTAGGATTTTTTCTCTCTAGTCAGCATATCTAGAAGCTTTATATTCATTAAATTCATTTATCATATGTTATGAAATGTATAAATGTTATCAATGCTAACCCTTGAAAAAAAATTATAGCTGATATATATGTTCATATAAAATTACATTGCATTTTATGTATAAGTAGATGAATAATTAATTTTGATAATTCTAATTCATTTACTGGTGTAGCGTTAGACATTTGTTGGAAATTTGATTGATTAAAAATTCAGAAATTTTGATTATCAACAAAATGAATTGAGAAAAAGCAAAAAATATTGATGAAATTAAGATAAAACTGTTTAAAGGTAAGAATTTATATTTTATAAATTATTCAAATTGAAAAATACAAATTGAATACTAATCTGTATTCAATTCTTTTTCAATTTGAATGATACAGTTAAATACTCATTGGTAAATTTCATATTTCATATTACTGTGTTCATTTAGCATTTGAGATTTGTCAATTTGCAGTCAATATCATCTTGGCAAATATTTTGTAAATGTTATATCTAAACCAGTCGTGTATTTTTTCAGTCAAGTCATATAGGATATCCTAAATCAAAACAAATAAACATTAGACATTACAGTCATTTTATGGATTCTTTTTTCTTCTTTCAAAATTGCAATCATAGTAATATCTTATTTTCAAAATTTCACAATATTTTCTTCATTAAAAGCAAAATTTATTTCTAATTATAAACCAAAAATATGTGAATCTATTAATCCCACAAGTTTGTCTCACAAGAAATTTCATTGTTTTGTTAATTTGTGAATTTGCTACACGTAATGCCTGCTTTGTGCTGACAACTTGGTTACTTTATGACAGGTTTGGCCTACACTCACACTGTTGGCCCCTTGGCCAGATTTTACCTATAAACTATTATTCATCTTCTATCTTTGAGCACTTGAACCATATTACTTTTAACAAAGTGCATATTAACTATTTCATTATTATAAAGTTGCATCCTATATTGTGTAATACATATTAGATATTATAACCCTTATCTATTATCATTTGTGGGGAAGCCCCTAGAGCATAATGGTTAAAGTGCTAGTCTATAGCCTCAAAGTTAGCGAGTCAAAACTTGAGACACATTATTATTACATTCACTTTTCGACTAATACCCTTAGAAAAGATATGAATCTCCTAATACTCCTCCACAATGATGGGTTATATAGTATCACTACTGTTTATCTAAAATGGTAGTTTTGGTATTAAATAACC
This sequence comes from Sepioteuthis lessoniana, assembly GCA_963585895.1. NCBI lineage: Eukaryota > Metazoa > Mollusca > Cephalopoda > Myopsida > Loliginidae > Sepioteuthis > Sepioteuthis lessoniana. The sequence goes on from OY757925.1 coordinate 2,376,807, forward strand.
CTCAAAGGTTGATATGCCATTAAAAAAAGGAAACAAATCTATTATAATTTTTTTTTTTTACCTCTTACACATCAGCTTTAACCTTTGTAGATGTTTTGGCCATTAAAAAAAAAGCTGGAAAAATTCTCCTGATTGAATAAGGCGTTTTCAAAAGACATGAAGTAATGCTCAAAGAAAATAAACCTTATACTATTATGACAATAGAATTTCTAATTTCTCTGTAGTTTGACTTGTGTTGCATAGTCTTTTGGTTTTTGGGTCTTGTACTACCATTCTGTGTTATAAGTAATTGTGTTGTAATCTGATAAAGGGGTTATGGACCTTAGTCGCTGAATTGTGTAATATTTATATGGATCTTACACGATGATCAGTAAGCTCCAATCTCCACACTTCACTTGAGCACATTCTTTATTTCACTTTATCTCTTTTCTGATCACCTTGTGCCACCCTGGTATCTCTTTCATCTTGCCATCTTCTTTTTTATTTTTTAGTGAGAAATGACATGACCACAGCTTCATGTGCACATATTACTTTTATTTGTTTGCAACTTTTAATAATTCCCCACAAAGTCTAAATGGGGAATCAGTGAGAGCAAGATGGAGTATTCAACCTCTTGCATTGAGACTTTCTCACTAACTTACTACCTTATTCTAACTCTAGAAACATTTGGGTCATCCAATGAGAGCAGTAATCTCAGACTGAACTTAAGTTCAATGATTGTCCATCATCCTTGGTGACATGGTTGTATTTTTCTCTCAGGACCTGAATGCTATACTGCATCAAAAATAGATATCGCAATCTATTATGTAACTCTCAGTTGTTCATTGATTGCAAAATGTTTCTTTACTTCAAGATTGACAAAATTTGAACCAACGATTAATATTGGTACTGCAAATATATAAGATCCTTACAAATCTGAAAAAAATTCTCAATTCTGCAAAGTTGTTCAATTAATCATCATTATTTAAGAAAGTTCAAATCCACTGAATGTCTTAAATGATTGGTTGGCTGATTCTTTTATTTGGCATAAAGTGTAAATAAGTTTCAAAAGATTTTAACCATAATGTCAAATCTAAGATTCTAAAAATTAAAAGAATTATTTTAGCTAAGGATCTGTTAGCTGAGAAATTCATCCTCATGATGCAGCATGGGGTCTTGACAAAAGACAGTATGGCCACAAGATAAAATGGCAGAGAGAGGAGAGAGGCCATCATACAAAGTAAATGACTCTAGCAAATGAAGAAAATTTGTTTTGATAGCAAAGTCCACACTGCAAAGAAGTTCTGTTGTGATAAAAACTTGAGGACAAGAAACAAAATATTGTGATGTTTTTATGAAGATTTGATTATTTTCCATTGATTTGATCTGTGAAAGATGTTTCATTATTCAAAATAATTGTCTTTATTATTTGTTATTTATTTAATATTATTTATCAATGATAGCATTTATTATTTATTATTTGTTTTTACAAAGCTATAATGTTCAGTATCCTGGGTATGACATGAAACTGCATCAGATGGTGAAGTTCCAGTTCTGAATATCTGGGGAATATCGAGTACCCTTTTATTGCTGTTATTCTAAGGTCCACTGCGATCCAGAGTGGTATTAACTTTTAGGGTTTCATCTATGAGTCCAATCGATCTGTTTAGAAATTATTCATATTTGATAGGACCTTGTTTAAAAAACAATCTTAAGAAACTGTGACCAAATAGATTGGTGAGATCTATTTTTAACATGGAGTGCAACATTATAATTAGGTCTTGAGCCATTGAACAAGTGGAAAAATACAAGAATCAACAAATTTGATGTTCAAATGTTGAACTTGTTATAAATCTGAGACCACAGCTCTGATTGGATGGTCACCAAAATGGTTCTGGAGTTAGAATAAGTTAGTCAGTTAGTGAGAAACCCAACCCGAGAAGTGAGATGGCTCTGAATTGATAAATGTTCTTTGAGCAACTAACTTGATAAAGGTGGATTGATAAAGGCTCTAGAGTAACTCAGGTCTCGATCTGAGGATTCATCAGGGAATTTCAAGTTGGCAGTTAATCTCAACTTTTGATCAGACGAGCTGGCAGCTGTTCTGTCAAAGTAGCTTTTTTTTATTTTTTATTTTTTTTATCCAGATGGGTTTGTTAGAATAGTTTGCATCCACAAGGTCATGAGCTTCTTCTTGCAGATCAAACAGATCCTCTTTTTTCCTCTCTTTTATCCCTCAGTTATTGCCTCAAACTCTTGAGAAATTTAAAGCAAAATCTTTGGCTGATTTTTTAGCAAAAATATATTTTTGAGACTTGCAGTTTTTCTAGTACAAGGCTTAGAAACACACAGTATTATTTGCTTTACAGTTTTAGTTTATCTTTTAAAAAATTTCAGGTCATTCTCAGTGTTTTGAATATTAAGAGAAGAATAGTGATTTTCATCTTTCTTTTTACTTTTAACAATTTTTTTTGTGTCTTGCATGATGTTTGTTGCATGATTCAGCAGAACATCAAGTTTATTCCAGTTCATTTGATTTACCAAAAACAATATTGTAACGTTTAATGTTTCCTAATACTATTTTCTGAAACTTGCATACTTTGCTTTATTTTATTTTATTGGACTTGTCACTGAGAATGTTTGTGATTCATCTTCTTTTATAGTATGCAAATACATCCCCTCTCATTCTGTATCTCTCCGCACACAAACACAAATATCTATATACATATGTGTTCATGTGTGTGTGTGTGCATGTGTATTCCATTTGATAGAGGCTGTTGTCATCAAGTAACTAAGATCTTTTCTCTGAAATTCTTTTTTGTTTCTTAATAGCAACGTAGTCACTTGAAATAAGTTTGTCAATAATCAGAATATATTTCTTTATTTCATTATGTGACAGTCTCTGTCTGGTTTTTTCTAGTTAACTTGATTAGTAGTTTGTTTATAAAAAAACAACAAAAACATAAAACCTCCATTCTGTTTGTTTCCTTATATCTTAAAATTGGTCGAGTTTGTGAGGATTATAATATTCTGACTTCAGTTAATTTAAAATATCTAGCAAATTATACAAAAAAAATTTACAAAACAGTATATAAAGAACTACTACTACTACTACTACTACTACTACTACTACTACTATTACTACTACTGCTACTACTTCCTTGATTTTCTGTTTGATACAATTCTTTCTCATAAGATTTGAAGTAAATGAAGGTTTTTATTTCATTGGAAATGAGCATATGAGATTGAGAAAGTATTTCTAAGAATGTGGCCATTAGCACAATCTTATGTACAAGATAAAGATCAATTTGGTGAGATTTTCTTAATCTATGTATCTGTATTCTTCTTAATAATCCTGAGAACACCTACAATTATCAGAATAACATTTGGATTTAAATGCAACATTCTTGCAATTTCTATTTTCAGATACTTATATTGCAAAAGTTTATCAACTCATTTTGCTGAGACATTTTTATTTGGCAAGATGAAAATGTTATGAGGTAGCGTGTGTCATTATTATTATTGTTATTATCATTTCACTCTGTGTGAGTTTATCACACCAGTTTTACCTGAGGTTTAAATGACAGCAAGTCTCTCCAGGACTCTCCAAAGTATTCTAGCTAATTTTACCCATGCAGTGTCTGGATGGTTTTGATTCTTCCTCTGATCAATAGTTCAATCAGTCTCTTTTCTAGACTTTTAAGGACCAGTCCAAGGGCACCAACTACGGTTGATATCAGTGTCACTCTCATGTTCAACAGCCTTTTCAGTTTTTTGACAAGATCTATATATTTGTCAATCTTTTTTTCCTTTTTTTCTTTCATTCTCATTTTGTGGTCCATAGAGGATAAGTTGTTCTTTCATAATTAGTCTTCTGGTCTGGATTGGGTGATGGAGGTCTGTTCTTTTGGCCGAGATTGGGTGATCTGTTTGTATATCAAAGTTCCAGAGCATTTTATGCAACTCATTTTTGGACAGAGTCTGGTTTGTGTTTATACCATTTGTCTGCATGATCAAATTCTTTATCTCTTGCACGGTTCTTAGCTGATCACTTTTCCCTCTGAGTCTGAAAGAAGAATAACTAATTGTGAGAGATTAAAATTATTCCAATAAAAATATTTCCTGATTCTAATAATTTCTGTGGAAAGTGTCACGTTCTTTCTGAACTTGAAGGTTCCATTGACTTTGAAGATCTAGGGATGTTTTTAAGATTGATACTAGAATGGTTTCTGCTTGTTTTCTCCACTGTTTGAATCCAGAGCTGTCTTTTTCTAGACTGGTTGGCTACCACTATGACAAGAAAACTTATTTGGTCCGCCTCTTTGACTGAGAAAAGAGAAGTGTACAGCAACTCCAAAATCTGGGTGAAACTCAGAACTTTTTGAACGACCCTCGTATGTATTGTTGTGAGTGCATGACAAGGTGAGAGTAGATGACACTCTAGCACTGGGCCCCATGATATGTGCAATCCAATTGGTCCAATGATTATAGTTATTATTAATTAAAAGAAGTGGAGGATATTGAAGACTTTACCTTTTTAGAAATAATCCAAAATGAAAATAATATTTACTTTCCACCACATTTTAGACTTGTTATGCTGAAGAGTAAAACATTAATGAAAGTTATTATTTTTCTCATCTTGATAATTTAATATCTGTTCTTTTTGACAGATCATACAGGGTTAACAGCATTATCATTTCATCTAATAGATATAATTATGATCATTTCTTTCCTAATAGGATGACATGTTTGCAGTTATTATTTCTATTAGAGCTTTTAATCAAGTTTCGGGAAGATGACCTGATCTTAATTATTATTTCTTCATTGATACTAATAACAACAGAATAAACACTCTTATAATTATCAATATTATTAATATTAAAAGAAAATGACTGTTATTAGTGAATATTATTGTTTCTTTTGATTTTTACTTTATTATACATTACACAAGGAATGAGCTCATGATTTTTTTTCTTCTTCAACACCACCACCACCACCACCACCACCAACTGATACTGAATGGTGTATCTTGAAAAATAATATAAAATATCCCATCTTCACTTTGTTTATTTCCTAGCAAAATGAGTTGCATAACTTTTGGATTTCTTCTTATTCCAGGTTAAAAGCTTAGTAAGCAGGGTAACTTGAAGATTGGCCTGTTTACCAAAGGTTTTCTCATTCCTCAATGACACTTGCATCAGAAAAATAAGCTCTAAAAATATTCAGGTTTGGTTTAGTTTACTGTGATTTTAACCTGGACCTTTTTATTTTTCAAGACAATTTTAGAAAATTTTCTCATACAAGGATGGCTTTGGCATTTAATAACCCACAAAGGTTGATATGCCATTAAGCAAAGAAACCAAACCAAACAAGTTTAATATATTCAATCCCAAGGAAGCCTTTCATTTTGCATATATATTTCTGTTTTAGCATAAGATTGTTAGATTTTTTGCTATATTTACTTTAAAAATTCCTTTCAGAATTTTATCCTAATATCATCATCATCATCAAGAAAAATGATTTTCTTTGAATTTCTCTTTGATGCACTTTTTTACCAAGTGTTTCTCTTTAGACTTGAGGTAAATGAAAGTTCTTGCTTCTTTGAGAACTGATTATTGTTAATCTAAGCAAATGTACATAATTATTCATATATACGAGGTGCATACGATAAGTTTCCAGACTTTTTTCGTATGGGCACTTTTATTGATAGTACACTCATGAAACTCAAGTCTCCTTCGAAGTAATCTCCTCCGGCTGCAATGCACTTGTACTGTTCCAACAACTTCTGGAATGCCCCATGGAAGTCTTCATGTGTGAGTGTGTCAATGACCTTCATTACAGCCTCTTTCATCTCCTCAATTGTCTCATAACGACAGCCCTCGAGCTTAGGGAATAACCAAAAGTCACAGGGAGCAAGGTCTGGACTATAGGGAGGCTGAGGAACTGTGTTGATGCCCATCTTGGTCAAATAGTCTGTGACAAGGATGGAGTTGTGGACTGGTGCATTGTTCTGCTGGAAATGCCACTGACCCGATTTGAAGAGTGCTGACCTCTTCCCAAGGAATCTCTTCCTGATCTCCTTTAAAACCTCAACATAGTAACCCTAACCCTAACCCTTTTGCCAATCAACTCTGGTGTATTGACTTCCTTACTCCTCCCACACCTCTCATCATCCCTCACAGATTCCTTGCCTTCCTTGAATCTCTTATGCCACCCAAAGACTGATGCTCGATTCATGCAAGACGCTCCAAAAGCAGTCTGAAGCATTCCCTACGTTTCTGTGGCATTTTTTCCAAGTCTAAAACAGAATTTTATTGCATATGGCTCTTCTAAAGTATCCTCATGTCCAGATTGCATTTTTGAAATTCACCAGCTGTGACAATCAGACTTTAGTAGGATGTATTCCAATTCCTGCTGTAGCTGTTCATTTGAAGCTGAAATCATAAAAATTGGTCAGTCATCTCATAAGAAGTATAGCAATAACATACTGAGTTTTCAAGTGTCTACAACAATTTTAAATGCCCATACGAAAAAAGTCTGGAAACTTATCATATTCCCTTCGTATATATATCTAAATAATTACATAGTAAGTAATTCAACCAGGTTGACCATATTATTGTCAATGGGAAATATCACTGGTTACATTCAGAGGTTAAAGCTTTGCAAGGGGTCAATATATATTTAATGACCACCATTTAATAACAGTGAAAAAAATAAAATGCTTCTCAATTCTTTACCCTTGAAAATTGTAAAAGCCGTTATCAGTGATATCAAATGACCAATAAATGCATCAGAAATGTTCCTGAATCTAAAAATTCATTGCCCTGCCTGGAATACGATTATATACATAAGGGTCAGTTATGGTCAGCATAGAAAACAAGTTCACATCACCAAACTTTACGGCTCTAATACTAAAAAGGAATTTGTCCTGAATTTCTAAACATAATTGGAAGACGATATGTTGCTGTTATGGATACTGATAATGGCTTAATATTTAAACTAACCATGCATTGAAAAATAATAAGTTTACAGTGGCCTCTCTTAAAGACAATTTGACAAGAAACTTGAAACATTAAGAAATAATCTTATTTGTGCAATCGTCTATCCATAATGAAACTTATAAAGACAAAATGATTGTTAACCCTTTGACCAAGAAGTGTGGTACCCATGATCATAAAATTAACAAAAAAAATCATTCGCAAAACTCATGTAAATTTTGCTCCAGAGTGTAGACATCTTCATTCAAAACTGCTTTATAATTTCATTAAAAGAAAGGCTGTGAATAATGAATATCATCATCAAGGCTTATTGATAACATGAATTCCATTGACTATCTTTTGCCATTCATCTATATCAGCCATCATTCCTGATAAGTTCTTTAGACAGCACACACAGTCTGTGCAGAAATGATGAATAAGTTTTTGCTGGTCAGCCATCACTGGTGAGTCCAGATGTAGGAGTCCATAGGATTATGTCATTTATGAGTTAGTTCTTACTTCCTCAGCAGAACACAACATGTCTTGCTCATCTTAGATGATTTGTGAGATGGGAGGTAAGTGGCTTTACAGCTGCTGTTTTATAGATACTATAGAATAATCAGTTTAGAAATGGTTTCTAGAATACTGAATAAAATTCTGATAAAGACAAAATGATATCATCATAATAGTTGTTTTTAATATTAATTAATAATCAAAAGATAAATGATTTTCCAATTTCCGGGATAGTTTGTGGAGAAAGTCCTCATCATTAAAATTACAAGAAAAATTTGGTTTACATAAATTTGGTGAAAAAAAAAAAATGAAAAATATAAATACTATTAAAACCTTAAATACCTTTGTTTTAACAGCTGATGTAGTTTATATGCTATTTAAAATAAAATAGGAACATACTTGATAGGCGTATATTGAAACCAAATATTCTAGACTAAATTTGTTCAGACCAAATGTTCTGACCATTATTGTTTCAGTAGAGTACAACAAAGAATCCTTGGTATTTTGAGTGAGACAAATGTACTCATGGCTTTTCATCTCTAACCCCTCTTCTTCTTTTTCTTTCCAACCACTTTGTTGTCCATTTGAACCAACCAGTATAGCGTAACTCAAGGTTAATGCAGAGGCAATTATCAGTGATGTCAAATGGTCAATAGATGCATCAGAACTGCTCTTGTATCTGAAAATTCCTTGCCCTACCTGACACACAAATACATACATACATAATGATAATACTCAGAAAGTTCTCCAATCCATTGTGTGTGAGATAGAAAGAGATTCAAGTTTACTGACATTAATAAAATCCTACAGAACATGATTTCTTTGGGAATAAATATTTATAATACATAGATACACACATGGGCTCTTTTATATTCTATCTCTCAACTAAAATGAATATTTGTGATGGATTCCTACACAAATATAAACTAACTTTATTGGTGGGGTTAAGAATATGTTGACTGCATCCCAAGTAGAGGAGGAAAACTAACCACAAAAATGAAATATCCTGAATATTACATTAAACTGAATCTGATGTTGAGGCTCCAGTTTTGGATATCTAGGGAATTTGGAGTACTCCTTTATTGTCATTACTCCCAAGTCTACTCTCACCCAGTATGGTATAATATAATTAAGGATGATAATTATATTAGTTAACACACCTCTGGCAAGATATCAAGTTGACAGGTTATTTTGGAAATCACCTGGGACAACATAGTAGGGATTTGTTTTGAAATCATGGTTGTAGGCTGGATATTCAAAAGTAAATATTCTGTCGCCTGACTTAAGATTAATTTACATTAAACAAAAGTTAATGGCATGTGTTCTTAAGTCATTAGAGGATGAGATAATTAAAATATTATATAAGCAGGAGATTTTTTTAAGTTAGAAGAGTTGGACAGTCAAGTTCAGAGTCGGGAATGGCTGGTTGAGGCTGCGATAGCTCCCTGGGATGAAGGGCTCGTCAGGGGCGAAGTCAATATTTGGTTTTTTATTCTTACTCTTAGTGTTTCTAGTGGCGTAACGCATTATTTTACTGTCTCTTTCTTTTGTGTTTCGATAGTTGACTGCTGTATGAAACATTCTGGTCAGAAATAAACTTTTTGTATCTAAAGAAACAATGTGTATGTCTTGCATGTGAGAAGTGTAACCCCTATTGATACTTGAGATGGTACCATGTCAATAAGGCAACATTACACCCATTCTATTTTGTCCTGAAATGTTACAGTGGTAGTATCTGTTAGGGTCTCATCTATGGATCAAATAGATGTGTTCGAAAATTATTCTCAGTCGATGTACAAAAAGTAAAGCTCTCAAAAAACCCACTACATAAAAAAAATTAAATTTGAATGTCTATGAATGTGATTGCCTAACCTCTCAGCACAATGATGGATTGACATGCTATTAAAATCAATCATAACAAACATGAATATCATTTTGAAAAGAAAAATTGAACTGAGTGTCACAAAAGTCAACCAAGTATCTAGAAATTAAATTTCTACCAAGCCAAAAATGAAGAATGTCTTTCATTGTGCAATTTTTATTCCAGTATAAAGATAACAATAAATAATTGACAGAATTTAACTTTAATGAGGTAACTTTTGAGACACTGCATATCCTTATAACGCGGTGACTTTTGGGACACTACATGTCCTTATAACGAGGTAACTTTTGGGACACTGCATGTCCTTTAACGAGGGAACTTTTGGGACACTGTGTGTCCTTTAATGAGGTAACTTTTGGGACACTGCATGTCCTCTAATGAGGTGACTTTTAGGACATTGCATGTCCTTTAATGAGGTGACTTTTGGGACACTGCATGTCCTTATAACGAGGTAACATTTGGGACACTGCATGTCTTTTAATGAGGTGACTTTTGGGACACTGCATGTCTTTCAACAAACAAGGTGTGTTGTCTCAATGTATAATTTTTACATGTATGAAAATTCAAAAATTTACTTTATTTAATCAAAGAAAGAAATTTTTATTATTCAGGGCTTTTGGAAGGGATGGAGTACACACAGTTTTTGGATCATGTTGAATTCTGTTGGGGGCTTGACATGGAAGAGATATCTCCAAAGAGTCAAGCCACTTGTAAATATTGTTCTGCTGTCATATGGACAACATATCTTTTGGATCCTTTTGGTTTGGCCTTTGACATAGGGCAAACATACTGTGGTGAGTTTTCCAAAAACTGTGTGTATTCCATCCATTGCAGTTGCGGTAAAGTATACAGAGGCGACAGATACTGCCCACAAAAAGTAAGACTAGAAGAACATCAAAGAGCACTAGTATGAGGTGAAATTGAAATGTCTGGACCATATATGGAGGGAAAAAGAAAACCATCGGCCATTAAGGGATGAAGTTAAAATGATTGATAGAGAAGAACATTGGAGAATTAAACATCTTAAAGAGTCAGTGCATATGTTGGGCTACAATAACCTGTTGAGTAGACCAAGTATAGAGATAAATATTATATGGGAATCAATAATCAAAAAGGTTAGATAAAAAAAGATTGTAATATGAGCTCAGGTAAAAAAAAAAAAAACAGATATAATAATAGTAATTCATAGTGATACATTAAGTTTATAAGTCCCAAAAATTCATTCTGAACTGTTCAGCAAGACACATGGTGTAATTGTTATAGGCATTTGTTTCCTTAGCTTCTTAGTGAAAATCATCTCAAGGAGGCAGGTTCAATCCTGACAGCAGGTGAATAACTATACAGGAATTCTTAAGACTTGTACCTCGTTATAGTTAACAGAATCAGAGCAAGCAACCCTCCGTGGATTAAATAAAGGATGTGGTTCAAAATTCTGTGTTGGCTCCTGATGAGAAAAACCTGAAGAAGGCCAGAACATGCATTGGCTGAAACTTTGTGAATATAAAGATGAAGACAATAGTCCAAAAAATCTTGAATGATAATTAAAGAAATTCAGACAAATTAAAGAAACAAATGTTTGTTCTAATTTCTTATAATGTTACATAATACAAAGATGATTGTGAAAACAAAACTCCCAATGAGATAATCTTTGTATAATAACATCTTTTTATTCAAATTTACTTTGCATTCATTAGAATAGAATATACATATATCATTGAGTGATTGAGTGTATGAAGTGGCCACAACTAATGCAATGTATCTTTCTGCTAACAAATGACTATTATTGAATATGAATAATTAACTAAAAGCATATAATTATTAATACAAGATGAGATGACTTGAACTCATTCAACTTTGTAGATTATTTGTATTAGGTAAGAATAATTGAAACTATAACTGTAAATTAGTTGTATGAAAAATAATTACTTGAAGATATAATTGTTTACAAAGGATTATCATTAATCCTTTAAAACCATTTAACTGTGTAAACAAATGATGATTTTCATATCTTAAGTGCAAAATATTTTGGTTAATCTTCCAATTTGATCTTTCCACATTAGAGTCAATGGAAAATGGTAACGGTCACTCACAGATGTTACAGCTTTCAAAGAGGCAGATATATTTAGCAATGACCATTCAATTGACCAGTTTTGGTCAATATAGAAACAATCTCACATCACCAAAGTTTAGTGCTTTAATACTAAACAGCAGTTTGTCCTGGAAGTTAGGAATCGGTTTAGCATACTTTCTGATAGAGTTGCGGATATTATTTCCCTCTTAACACTAAATGGGATGTGATCAAGAAACTTAGTTGAGAGCAGAAACTAATATCTTAAGCTATAAGAAAAATAAAAAGCAGTTATGTTGAACACCTGGATCATGACTGAAATAAGCTGAAAGGAATAAAACAAAAATCAAGATGTTAAGGAAACAGTCAGTGAGGCTCCAAGAACACCTTTCTCGATATTGATGATGGATACCCCACACACAATTATTTGCAGTTCATTTCAAATTATTTAATAACACTTGTCAAGAAACTCATATTTAAATTTCAGTAGAAATAAACAGCAGTTTTGTAGATTTTTAGTGCCATAGACATTCTCTGAGAAATAGTAGCTGCTAGTGATGTACTATTTAGATCATTGCCTAATGTTTAGCAAAGTCTGAAAATGTTTGGAGGTATTAGAAAAACTAGAAATAAAAGTTTAGTGTGTGTGGGGGGGGTATTTTAAGGAATTTAATTCCAAGAATGTATTGAAGAAATGCTAACAAGATTTGACTCTATAAGGTGCTATTTTCATATTCCAATAATTCAATGATAAAAGAAGAAATGAAAGAAGTAAACAAAGATACAAAATAAGAGGCTATGAATGTTATTTCAGACATTTGCCTCAGGTAATTAACAGATAAATGAGTTACATACCAATGATTGATGGACAACTGATTTTGCATGTGGAAGAAACTGAGATAGAGGAGGAGGACCAAAAAAAAAAAAAGAAACATGAAGAAAGCTTCATTCAATCAAAGACAATTGTAAAAGAATTCAAGATTTTGGCAAATTTCAACATTTCTTTGATCATCAGTTCACTTTGTCATCTCACTTGGTGCATTTTTCTTTTTCTTTTTTTTTTTTTAGTGAAAATAAAACCAAAAATATGGGAGGTAAAAAATTTGGTGTTGGTCTGTATTGTCTAGATTAACCAATAATAATTCTATGGTCAAAATGTATTCCTAACACAAAATTTTAAAATGATAAAACATTTTCTAATAATTTACATATAGACTTAATATGACTTTTTATAAATTTGGTGAAATGTATTTAAAATTCATCTCCCTATATTAAATACTTGAGAGTTTAAGTATAATTTTGTTTGATATTGAAATAAATTAGGTTTAAATGGGAACAAAGAAATTGACAATTGTGAGATTGATAAATTGATTTCAATGGCATGTCAACTTATCTGAGGTTATTTTATGTCTAGAGGTTAGGGAATCACATTCAATGTACATTTGAATTTACTTTTTTGGTTTGGTGTTTCTGAAGATTGTTTTGCACAGTCCTATCAAATACAAATATTTTTTAAACAGATCTGTTTGACAGCATATCCACCCTTGTCGGTTATTTAATGACACATCCCATATACATATATATATATATATACCAATCCCACAGTGCCAGCAGGATGCGACACAAGGGCAATTCTTAAGTGGAGTTTAAGTTTTTCTTCTCCTAGACTGGTTGCCAAACCAAGGCTAAAGAGTCAGACTGCCCTACTATTTACTCATAGCTGGATATATATATATATATATATATATATATATATATATATATAAAATTAACTTAAATCGTGAGTCGGAATTCTCCTACTAAAGTTTCACCTCAACAGATCATCAGGGAGTCTCGTACCAGTCGGTGCGAGACTCCTTGATGATCCATTGAGGTCAAACTTTTGTAGGAGAATTCCGACTCGCGATTTAAGTTAATTTTGTAATTGGCTCCACTCGTGTTGAGCACTCTTGTAATTGTAGCATTACAGCGTTTTACGGTGGGTTTTATTTTTCTTTTGACCAACTGACTGCATATTTCTTGATTTTTTTCAACTGGTGTGACGGAGTTGGCCTTTTCTTTTTTTTTGTCCTATAATATTTTTTCTTTTTTCCCCTGGGCAGTGATTTGAGATATTTTTATCTCTGGTTCCTGGCGGGGATTTTTTTCTTTTTTTCTTTTTTCCTGGTAACCGTGAATGCTGGTAGATAGTAGGTTAGTAAATATATATATATATATATATATATATATATATATATATATATATATATATATATATATATATATTCATATATATGATTTTTAAGTGCATAATTTGTGAATAACTTCATTTCTCAACAAGTTCTTAGATCCCTTTTGTTTGCACACAGTTAAATGATTTCAAGTATTGCTATTTAACATTAGTAATTCTATTTGTCAAGTATCCTTATGTAATATAATTTGTACACAGCTTTGTTGTTTGAGAAAACTAATAATAATCTTTTGTAAATAATTGAACAATTATAATTGAACCATAGATGGGATCCTAATAGGTACAACTTATTTGGATTGGAGTGGATCTGGGAATAAGGAAAAAGTATGCCAAATTCTCCAAAGCTCGAAGACTGGAACCTCACCAGCAGATAGAATGTCGTGTCATAACCTGAACACTCATTAGAGAGGCCTCTTACCTCTTAGTAGAGGAGCAGTTGATATATTCTACAGCTGCTATCAACAAGGTGACCATAGATTGAACCCTAACAGGTGATACCACTCTGAGTCAGAGTGGACTTAGGAGTAATGGCAATAAAGAGCTACTCTATATTGCATAATACAAGTCAAGTTTAATACAGACAGTAAAGGAATTTTCTATTTCATCATTAAGATAATGAACTGAAAAATGATATCTTTCATTTTACTTCCAGATGTTAATTTTTACTCTATTTAATGAATTTAGTTAATAATGAAAGAAACAAAGAGTAATGAAATTGTCCGAGAAACAGATTGAAACCAGGTGGGGTGGTAGCATCTGTTAATCTCACAAGATCTGGATAGCGGTGAAAAATAGTGCAAGTTATATTAGGGGACTAATATTCATCCATGTAGATTAAAGACAACAGTAGGAACACCAGATTTGGTTTTGAGTTCAGTTTTATTATATTCCTAGACTAGTTGCCAATTAAGGCTAGAGAGTCGAGTCTTCTCTACTATTTTACTCACAGTTAAGATAATGAATAAATTCATGCTTTACCAAGTATAAAGTGAATGCCAACTCAACTGAAATTTAAGGTTGACACACTGATTCTATTTTCCACCTCTACATAATACCTTCCACACACACACACACACACACATGTTCATACACAAAGAAGTTTATTGATAAAACATTTTTTTCTTTTGTTGAAAATCAAAATACCATTTAAAATATATTATTTAGCAAAAAATCTAACTTTTATTTCTTCGACTGCTTTTCATTTGAACAAAAAGTAATTTTTATCACTGTTATTATTGCATTCTTTTGGAAAAGTTTAATAAAAATTTGTATAGTCAAAATGCCAAGAATGACATCAAAGAAAAGAAAATAATAAGTATTGTTCTTCATTTTTTTTTTTTTTATGACCTCACAGATATATTGAATGAATTAAAGGCCGACAAAATAAGTTGGTAATCTGCAAGTTTCCTTTCCATACTTTAAAAAATAATGAATTTATTAAAAACGGAGATTTTGTAAACAGTATTAGTCCTTGCATATTGTTAAAAGTTAATTCCTTCTCTTTTTATTTTAAAATTTGTGCCTTATAAAGTATGCACACATGTTTATACAACTTTATATATATATTTGAAATATAAACAAAGACTTTTGCTCATATAAAAAAAAAATTTTAATACTTTATAGATGCATACAACTCTTCATTTTATAGGGTTAAGCTATTCAGATAACTTTAAGCTCAGTAATGCTCCCTCCCCTTAAAGGAGATGTTCATGATATAGCAGTTTGTAAGTGAGACTGTTTGTATTTCACATAGTGGAAGGTATGAATTCAACTATTCTCCCTTCAACCATGGGTAAATGGTAAAGCAGACTGGACTCTTTAACCTTGGTATGGCAAATTACCAGGGGAAAGGAAAAACTCACAATTCAAACCAGACCTGGAGAGGGATGGGCTGAATCTGGCTATTCCCACTCTAGATACACGTCATAGTAGCACTCCTACAATCAAACCAGGTTATGAGATAAGTCTCTTTTTTCTTTTCTTTTTTTTTATTGCTCCTAAAAATAACGCAAAGTATTTGGTTTGATTTGAAGAGTTCTTCAAGTAAAACTCAAAGAAAAGGAAGATTAATGTTAGCTACACTGAAAAATTCATCAAACTTTTACATTGATGTAAATGAACCTCAATATGATTTAGTTGAGCATGTGTAAAAGTGTCTTCAAAAATAGGTAAAATTTTTATTAAAAAAACTATTGTATTAAATTTTAAATTGATATATTTGACTTAATATTCAGTATAAGGTCCATAGATACAGTGGACAAGGTATGAATCCAATGATTCTTCATTCTGCTAAGAATAGATAGTTAGGCACACTGTGCTCCTTAACTCTGGTATAGCAAATAGTCAAGGAGAAGGAAAACTTTAGATTTAAACTG
The DNA here is from genome assembly GCA_963585895.1 of Sepioteuthis lessoniana. Taxonomy (NCBI): domain Eukaryota; kingdom Metazoa; phylum Mollusca; class Cephalopoda; order Myopsida; family Loliginidae; genus Sepioteuthis; species Sepioteuthis lessoniana. The sequence goes on from OY757925.1 coordinate 2,392,831, forward strand.
GTTGTTGATTTGGAGAGGGATTGGTTCTTCCAGCCGACACAGATTCAAGATACACTAAATGAGTTGCACCCTCATGACCAAATCAGGTTATGGTACCAGTGTGAGAGAAAAAGGATAAATTTTAGAAAAGGGGAACCTCTATTTTTTTCAGCCAACAGTCTACTGCTCAAACTTTGTAACTGCATATTGTCCTTTACATTTGATTTCTGAATTTCATTGCTCGTTCAAAAAGAAAAATGTCTTTCCTCTTTTTGTTTCTTTAAGCCTTTCAATCTTAGTTTGTTTTTTTTTTATGAATTTCATTTCTCTTTTTGATTTATGTTCATGTTTTCAATGCTCACTAATATTAGAAGAGGATATTAAGTGGGAAAAAAAAAGATTCATGTGAATAAATGAATTTTTTTTTCTTTTAAATGTCTGGAAAAAAAGTTGGAAAAATTCTTGGACGTGATAAAGAATAGAGTTGCTAGAATTTGCATGTATTTTGCACACAAATAAGTAAATGAAAAAAAAAAAACTTGGAAAAATTGATAAAATAAGTATTAGAATATTGTTGACAATAAATATATAGCAAATAATTTTCAATTGTATACATACGTATTTCACTGCACCTGCACACAGCATATATGAAGATGCATATTATACATGAAAATATATGCACTGGTTTATCATATGCTTACATGTACCCATGAATATCATAACATATATAAACACTAAGGCCTATAACTGCATGTGTGTATATATATATATATATATATATATATATAGAGAGAGAGAGAGAGAGAGAGAGATGTATGAAAATTTGCATATGTTCATTTCTTTTTACTCAAATATATTGAGATACTAACACACAAATTTATCTTCACATACATCAGCATCTATATGCTTCTGTGTGTATGTAAATATACATGTACATTTTTACAACTATGCATACATACATACATGCATATCATATGCTTATGTGGGCTCACTAATATGATTACATATATAAGTACTAAATACTATAAGTGTGTGTGTGTGTGTACGTATATATATATATATAAAGTGAGAGATTCATGTATACAAATTTACATATATTCAATTCTTTTTACTCAAATATATTGATATACTGACACAGAAATTTATCTTTACATACATCAGCATATATATGCTTGTGTGTGTGTGTGTGTGTGTGTGTGTGTGTGTGTGTGTGTGTGTGTGTGTGTGTGTGTGTGTGTGTGAATACATATATATTTAGAGAAAGAAAATTCCAGGCCACCTCCTTATCTGTCTGAATCTGATTTGCACATTGGCGACCAAGCACTTGAGCAGCATGCCTGGTGGTTTACTATAATCAATAACCAGTACAATGCAATGCTGAAATATATTCATTCAAATTTATTATATTTTGTGAGAAAGCAGTTTTTGAGGAACATGTAACTCCATGATTGAAATAATAAACCTTACTAGTTTGAGGTTTTAGGTTTAATGAAAAATTTTAGATTATCTAAAAAATGATTACTGATTTCAGAGAATTTCTAGAAAAAAACAGATTAAAAATAAGAAAACTGATATTCAATCAAATGAGAATTTTTAAAGGAATAGGAAACTTAATGATATTACAAGAGTAGCTCACTGTGTCAACTTAGGGTTATTCTACAGTTTTTAAAAATATCTTATTAGTATACTGTATTAAATATTTACTGTGGCCTACTATATAGCATAGGATATTTTTATTCTAGAATACCACGAAGTCAAAGGGTCACAGCCTCATTTTGATTTCAATATACATTTCTTTCCTTGGCTTTTTTATAAAGATGATATATATATATACGTATATATATATATACTATATATATATATATGTGTGTGTGTGTGTGTTTGTGTGTGTGTGTGTCTATATATATATATATATATATATATATATATATATATACATATACATATATATATATATATATATATATATATATATATATATATATATATATATATATATATATATAGCTTTATATCACAACTTTCTCAATTTTGATTTCTAAAACTTAGTGATAAATTGTCAAATAGATAGAAATTTTTTAACTCCCAATATGTTTTGGAGCAGTTGTTTTTAATTCAGTGTATGTATATGTATTTATAAAAGTTACAAGAAATATTTTGGGTGTATATTTTAATATTCGTCATGCAACAAAAGCTCTTGAAGTAGTTCTTCCATTTGTGATTAAAATATTTACAATGTTGGGTTTTCATCCTTACTTCATATCAAAACAGAATTCCAAAAGCAATGATTAAAATGACATCTGGGTTGTTCCAAAGCTCAAAGGAAGTGGGAAAAAGTGTTGTTTTAGAGAAATATCCTTCAATGTTTTATCTTTGGTTTCTTGGTTTAATGTCATACCAATTTTTGTGGGTTATTTAATGCTGGATTCATCCTTGTAGAAGAAAAGCAGCAATGCTATTTAACCGATAGTTGGAAGGATAAAGTAGTAGAAACTTTTTCTAAAGATATTGGTCTGAAAGTGAACATAATAGCATTGACTGGAGTTTGAACTCTCAGCACTTTCACCATCACAGGGAGTCCTCCTAATATTTTATCTAGTTTGTATTATGGTATTGCAATGGTCAAAATGTCACTTAAAAAATGTTATGGCTATATAATGTTTTGGAAAAGTGAAACAGAACAAAGTACTCAGGGTGGTACAGTTATCATCATAGAAAGGGAACTTAGCTACCCGAGTTCAAACCTGGATGAGGCTGTTTGTTTCTCATATTGTACTAATATATTTTAGAAAGATATGAATCCAACTGTTCTACCCCCAGCAATGGGTAAATAGTATGATAGACTATATAAGTAGTGCGCCATGACCAGACCAGGGTTATGGCACCAGTGAGTGAATAATAAAGAGTCACAGTTCATTTGAAAAATGTTGTTTTAAAACTTGAAAATTGCTTTTGTGTTCATATTTTATTGATAATATTTATATGCGCCTCTGATTAAGCACAGCATATGATCTTTGCCATCCTGTATACATATTTTCTCCATTTGTAATTAATTTATCAAAATGATTAATTTATTTAGTCATAAATGAAACAAATATAGAGACGGAGATGTATTTATCTCCTTCAGAATCATTTCACTCTTCATGGTAGCTATTTGAAATGATTTTATACTTCAGAGGCTTTTTCAATAAATCTGACATTGAACATTGGTCATTTAAGCAAATTTTACTGATTGTGTATTGGACTAGAGTTTTGAATTTTTATTCTAGAATAAATTAGATAAAATAACAAGTATTTTAAAAGAATAAACAAAAACATTGAGATTTTTATACAATGAAGTTCATATTAAATTACTTTTCTATATTTTTATGACCTATACAGTTTTAATAATAATCAACTGATGTGTGAATTTTATATTTTCCTGTTTAATGAAAACAAAATATGCTTCATCATTTGGAAGATAAGTTAAATTTGTATGAAAATTTCTATTAACTGTAAAGATCTGATTTTTCCTTAGATGTATTTAAAACTCATGGAGGTTATTAAACAAAAATCAAAGAAAAAGTTAATTGACCAAAGTTCCAGATTTTGTAATTATTTTCAAATAATTTTTCCTGTTTTGCATTCAATATATTAAACATTCTATTATATATGTTAATCCTTATTCTTGGAAATAAAAACAAAATTTATTTAAATATATAATTTAGTTATATTATTCTTATATTAAAATACGGTTTTGATTGCCTTCCAACAAGCAACATATTTTCCATAAAATTTTATTAGGAATTCAAGAAAACAGTGTTAATCAACAAAAAGAAAACTTGTCATCTAGTGGATTTTTCCATTCCTGCAGACCACAGAATGAAAAGAAGGAAAGAAAAATACTTGGATCTTGCCAGAGAGCTAAAAAATGGTGACAGTAATACCAATTGGAGTTAGTATCCATAGAATGGCATTCAAAGGCCTGGATGATGGAAAAATCAAGACCATCTAAACCACAAATCTTTGAAATTGGCTAGAATACTTAGAATAGTCCTAGAGATCTAAAGAAACTTGCTGTTACTTCAGTGAAAAATCACCATTTAAAAAGTTAGAGTAAGAAACGTGCAAGGAGTAAAATAATAAAAAGGAGAAGGAGAAGAAGAGTTCTAGGAATGGTTACAAAGAATATTGGTATTAAGGAAATCCCAGGAAATCCATTTTTAGTTGAAATACAAAAGGTCATGATAGTGAAAAAAACAAACTCTTTTATTTTAATATGTTCAATAACTTCCTTTGAAAGATTTTCATTTGCCTCAGACTTGATAAGTATATATTCACAAAGCCTCCACTATGAGCACAAAGTGACACAAAGTCAATTTTTAAAGTGGAGTACAGCAGGTTTGGATTCATTTTTTTTTTTCCAGACTGGTTGCTTTATCAAGGTTAGAAAACACAGACTGCCCTACTCATTGCAAGGGGGAGAAAAAAGATGGATTCAAGCATTTATCAAGGATATTAACATGAACTAAAACACAAATAGCCTCAAGGATTTGAACTCAGGTTGTTTATTTACTATAACAATAACTGTTATACTAAGAGCACCTCTAAATTAATTAGTTATTGTATGAAATAAGAAATTAATAATACTATTGAAGAATGATAACCACTTGGAAAATAGGCTGGGAGAACTACGGATCCAAGGAAGAATTGTATCCCGCAAAACTGAGGAGACTTGCTGTCACTCAATTTCAACAAAAAACACCAGTTACTAATTGTGGCAAAAACTCAAAAAGGGTAGAATAATAATTTATTGATTCATACGGCTACTACTATAAAAATATTAACAGTGCTTCTAAGCCTTCACCAGATGATGACACTCGGCTCAAGCATGGTCTTTGTATTAAAGCACTAACCCAAGGCAATCCAGCAATATTTCACATGCAGTGTTCTATCAATCATTGTTGGTTTTATATCACAATACATGAATGCCAGATCCATATATCCTGTGAAGGTTGATATGCCATAAAACCCAACCAACCACAACCATGTATCCTCTGTTTGATCTTGAAAATAACCTTTGTTTACATTTGTTCACATATAAGGTACTTTAAAAAATTACTGGGAATTTAACCCTGAAAATGAAATTATTTACCCCAGCACATTGTTTCCACCATGTCTTGATGAAATATTCCAAGCCCATCGTTTACACTTAAAAAGGATACACGAAAAAAAAACAAAAAAAACCAAACAAACTTGTATTCATACACACTGTTCAAATTGTTAAAGATTTTGGGTATCACCTTGTTTACATATTTGATTAATAAGATTTAAGATTACTCATCTTATTTATATAAAGTTATTTGATCATCATTCTTTGGTATATGTGTAGTGGATATTAATTTATTCTCTTTCTATGTTTATTGGTCTTTATCTTTGCAAAAGTCTATTTCTTAAATTAGGTATTGAATTAGTTTAATGGTTAAAAGAGTTTAAATACTTTGAGTGACTTTAGCAAAGTTTTAATGATATTTAAAAGCACAACTTTCTTTTCCAGATTAACTCTCCGCCATAATAAATAACATTTGTTTAACCTGCATCACTTGAACTTTTCCAGTTTCTGTCATTTCTTTCTCACATCAATTCTCAAGAACTGTCTTGAAGAAAACAAAACTCAGTAAGAAACTTATAATAACTGCAAATTTTCTTTTCATGTTAGTTATCTTATTTCATACTTATCTCTTGGTCATATATTTATCATCATATTTTTTTGGAAACTTCTGTTTTATTGTCAAGTTCATAAGAACCATGTAAGAAATTTTGATTCTCAAAATTTTTTCTTAGTGGTTAACTAATCTCAACTGAATTTATAAAGCTGAACACTTTGTTTTGTAATGCATTTTCTCTTTTAAAAAACTAGGGTATAACAAGTATTTATTTTTATACCTCGATCATCTCTATTAGAAGAAATAAACTGGCTTCATACTTAAACCAAATGAATATTTTTTAAAAATCTATAAAAGGAAGCGAGTGAAACACGTTAAAAGCACAAATCTTTTTGTTTTTGCCTGATGCAAACCAACCACAAGGTTAAGGCAGGAAGGTCTTGGATAATTTGGCACAACTACATAGGGTCAAGCTGATGTTAAAGAAATATTTTGATACTAATTTAATCATTTTTAGTAAATTCTTCCAGATGCCACACTTAAATTTCTCATAATTCCCTACCTTGTTCTGTGTTTTTATATCATCAAAAGAAATCAAAATAAGTTTTTTTCCTATTTTACAAAATTAAGAGTCATAAAGAAAATCTCTTTTTTCTGAAATTCCTCAAATTGTAAATCACAAACTTGATAGATCAGTGGTAAATTTTTCAAGTAAAGATCACAAAAAAAAAATTGTTGAAAGTCTTTTAGCTCAGCAAATGTCTTTTTAGTCCATCTGACTATCATCATATAATTTATAACCGGTGATACTGCATGAATGTTGCATAAATTGTTTGGTTTTGTGTTTACTGTGTGTTTAGCTGATGTTGTATTGAGAATGTGATATCAAGTGATTGGCCAAGGCCAAAGTCCAGCCACATGCATGCTGTCTGCCAAAAGAAAAAAAAGAGAAAACTTATGAATTCCCACCAAGTTGGAATTTGACACAAGGTCATTTTATAGTGAGAAACCACACACAAATCAGGATTCATGCATGGTTAATCCAAAAAATGATTGATTCCATCAGCATTCCTCTTTCATGGAATCTCAGGTGCCTAACTATGAACCCATCCCTAACAAACAGGTACAGCCTGAAAGAAAGGCCCCTTGGAACCAAGCGATCATTATCCATTCACCTACCCAGTAAGGTTATTTATGAGGGAAGCCACGCACAAATCAAGATTCTTGTGTGATGAATACAAAAAATGTTTGATCCCATCAGCATTCCTCTTTCAGCATATCTCAGGTGCCTAGTTATGAATAACATCCCTGACAAACAGGTACAGCCTGAGAGAAAGGCCCCTTGGAACCAAATGATCATTATCCATTCACCTACCCAGGAAGGTGCGTGGCAGGTAGAAAACAGTGATAGGAAATTCTAGTGTATTTATATGCTTCAGGGGGACTGTTTGTAGTGCCTTCTAATTGGTCAGAAGGGATCATGCAACCTGCCCCCACACTTTTTGCAGAGTGAGTAGTCAGCAGATGTTTTGTGTGATTATGTACCATTTTAATTTTTACCTTGATAAAACGGTCATGAGTCAAAAGATTTGACTTCAAATAAAACAATAACTAATGTTATGACCTCAGCATTTTCTGTAGTTACAAATGAAACTCCAGAGAATGTTTTTAACATATTAGTTCTTGAAAAAAATCAAAACTTTTTCAGGTCCCAAATTTCCCTGCTAAAAACCAAAGTTATGACGTTCATTGTATACCTTTTTTTATTACTTCACGGTAGTTTCATAAAAGATTGCAAAATATGCAGATTTTAAGATACATATATTTTAAGTAACAATCCTATTAAAAAATAACATTGATTTAAAAAAATGTAGTTACTTGAAATATTTTGTGAAATTTTTTTCCAGATATTTCAATTAAATGTGATCCAAAAATTAATGTTGTTGATGATTTTCAGATAAGGTCTTGTTCACTGATCTCATAACCTGATTTTTGGTTCTGGAAGTGCAACATTTTTAGCAAGTTTTGGGCAGGAATAACTTGGCAGGTCCCATCCCCCTTCAGGTCTACAACTGGTTTGAACTCACTTTTCCTTTTCCTAAACCAGTTGTCACACCAAGGTTAAAAGTAAAGTCTACCCCACTATTCACTCATAGGTGATGAAAGAATTATATAGATTAATACATTTTCCAATGGTATTAATGCTTTATGGAATGCAAACAGGGTTTGACGTTGAGTAACATTCAGTAAATATGTTATTCAAATCCATGATTACTGATTAGAGACAAAGTCCTAATTTAGACTTTCAGTAAGAACTTTAAATCTCACCTGTCTGGCCAGTTTTCAGCTAGTTTACTTTAATATATACAATTTATTTTCTTTAGATGTAAATATGATGCAAATAAGTTTTGAATTTGAAAAAGGAAATAAAAAATCATTGGTTTAAAGTCCAAATCTCATCAAGAGGAATTGAAAGAAAAAGAGGAATCAAAAGAAAAAGAGGAATCAAATAAAAAGAGGTCTATGGACGATTGTAAACTTAAAGAAAAGTTGGAAATATTTATATACATCACAAACAACTTAGGAAGAGTTCTGAGTGGCATAATGATCATTATTATGAGAAATGAACCCTGTTAGCCAAGTTCAAATTCTGAAGGAGATTGTTTGCATTTCACATAGAGTTAATATTATTGGGAAAACTATTAGTCCAACTATTCTCCCCCAAGTTATGATTAAATTGTACATCAAACTGGATTCTTTAATGTTTGTATGGCAACTGATCAACAAAAAGGAAAGTTCTGAATTCACATCAGTTGTAAATTGCCCAAGACGGGCTGCAGGAGTCATGCTCACAGAACCGAACTTGGTTATTCCTACCCAAGACAGGATGCATGAGTCGTGCCCACATGATCAAACTAGGTTATTCCTGCCCAAGACAGGCTATGTGAGTTATGCCCACTTGGTTATTCCTGCCCAAGACAGGCTGCATGAGTCATGCTCACATGATCAAACTAGGTTATTTCTTCCGAAGACAGGCTGTATGAGTCATGCCCACATGATCAAACTAGGTTATTTCTGCCCAAGACTGGCTGCATGAGTCATGCCCACATGATCAAACTAGGTTATTCCTGCCCAAGACTGGCTGCATGAGTCATGCCCACATGATCAAACTAGGTTATTCCTACCTCAGACAGGCTATGTGAGTTATGCCCACTTGACCAAATAAATAATAATCTGTGAACTGAAAAAGATTTGTTTTCATAATTATCTTGGACATATGCCTGTTGATTTAACCAGCAATAAAAATTTTCTGACCATTAAAATTTCTAGATCTTGTTATGAAACCAACTCTCTCAATTTATTTAGAAATTGTAATGATAAAACATTTAAGGAAAACACCATGAGTCATGTATTTGTACAGTTAAGAAATAATATTGTTTTGTTTTTTCTCATGTAATGTCAATTGATGATGATGATGAATTGACCATCTTTCAGCTGCTTGCTTTATGATAGAAACCAATAAATTGTTTCTTGTTCATAACGTTCTCTTTAGCTAATAACCTGCCAAGTAAATCCTTTGCCTGGCTGTAAATATTTCATGTACCAATTCAGAGACAATTCCATTGTCAAGATAACATTTTATCTTATTTGTTTGGCACGCTTTTATCAACATTTTTAAAACAAATTTTTTTTTCCTAATGAAAATGAGTAGAGTTTTTAAATAATGGAAAGGAATTGTTTAGGGAGAAAATTACTTTCCAATGATGTTTCCTGATAAATTTTCTTTGTTTTTGAAGAAAGAAAATACTAAAAATATAGTGAACCACAATAATTCCATTAAATACAGTTTTTAAAAAAATGGATACTTTTTTATATGAAATTTGAAATTTTCAAATTTCTTTGGGAAGGATATAAAACAATTTATGAAAAATTGGTATTATTTCCATATAATTAGAAATGTTGGAAAAATAGGAATGTAGTTGGTACTACTGTGATAGGTTGGAGATGAATTTTAATCACTTTTGAAAAATACAGTAGAGATTTATTTAAAAGTTGATATTCCAACAGACTCAAGGACAGAGTTTTTATTATTTCTAATTTGCACTGTTCCTTGCTGTCATAGAAAAATGACCCAGGTGAGTTGGAATGAAGACAAAAAAAAATTAAAAAAGGAATAAAATACAAAGCCAAAATGACTAATGCTTGACAATAATTCATCTAAAAATTAACTAGATAAATGAAGAAAATTTTTTTTTTTTCCATATAAAAATTTGCCCAAGATATTTTAAAGATAAAACTTCAGAACAAATTTTATCAAAATCTGATTAAAAATGTCATCTTTAAAGACAAAATCACTTTTTCTTTAACATAATACTTTACCTAACAAATCTGTTTTTTTTTTGTTTTCTTCTCGACAAAACAATCATTTTTTTCTTTGAAGAACCACATTTGATTGCATATTATACATTAGTATTTATTTCTTGTCTTGATTTTCTAATTTAAAAAAAAAACAAAAACTCATTTACCTTGTACTGTTTTGTTATATGCATTCCAATATTACAAGTTAAAAAGTGAAAAAAAATAAATATATCTTTTGTAAATTTTTTACTAGTTGAGTCAATTGATCAGACTTTATATCGCTAAAGTATTTAAAGATTACACAATTGTAATCTTCTGATGTCTGCCATGCAGTTATTGATTCAAAGCAAAATTGTTATGATTGATTTTATGTGAAGCTATTCACATGGAAAGTAATCATAATTTGATACATGATAATAATTAAAAACATAAGCTAGTGTGGCATAAAAACAATAACTTAGAAATTTAGTAATGTTAAATATCTAATACTTTTTTTTTTTTTACAATAACCAGTTGCAATGACGAGACTTGTATCTTCAGCTAAGTGAAAGAGCAATGTACTGTTTTCTAAGATATGAACTGGCTTAATTTTCTATGAGGAAAGTGAATTATCTGCTGTAAATTATCTGTGAAATAAGTAATTGTAAAATTTAATAACTTTTAAGAAAACATTCAGAAATTACTGGATAAAAAAATGTTTTCACACTGAAAGAATTTTTTCTCTAGTTATACATTTTCTTATTCCTCCGAATATCTCTTAAGTTTTAGGGATTAGATTTATAGGGTGAAGACAAGGAACAATGTCGAGACAAATTCTTCTTGACAGGTACTTGCCTTTGTTTAAAGTGATATAATGTTAGAGGCACTTATGTCATAAAACAGTTATTGGCATAGGAAGTGATTTCAGCTACCCAAGTACAAATTCCTGAACAAGGCTGTTAGCATTTAACATTATGCTAATATCTCTGAGAAAGGTGTGAATCCAACTATTCTCCCTCCAGCTATGCATAAATAATAGGACAGACTGGGCTCTTTAATCTTGGTCAGTTGATTTAGGAGAAAGAAAACTCTGAATCCGAACCAGACCTGGAGAAGAATGGGCTGTTCCTGCTCGAGACAAGAGAGATAAGTCCAAGTCTAATTAGTATACAATATATGAATATATATATACACACAGCGAGGTAATTTTCTAAAGTAATTACAGTTTAATGAGATTACTTAGGTATAATATAATGTTCTGGACAACATGAACCCAGAGGGATTATATGACAAAACTTATGCTTTTCATTGATAAAGAAATGATTTAAACAAAAGAAAAAAAAACATGTTTTCTTATTAATTTCTGAAATATCAATGAATATATGATACATGATTATCTCAGTGAGGGATTTTTTTAAAAATGACAAATTTTTTTTTAAAGATTTGTCTTAGACATAGTTTCATTTTTAGATGAAATTTACTAAAATTATGACATTGGAATTTGTTCTACAAGACATAAGAAATTATAGATAGATTCAGACAGATATATGTACATGCACATTATAAACTTATTATCTCAGGCTCAGAAGAGTTTTAATTCCATCTCTTAATCACTTATGTTATTAAAAAATAATAAGTATATATATATATATAATAAGTATATAATAAGTATATATATATATATATATATATATATATATATATATATATATATATAATATGCATTTATAATGCATAGCTATACCCAAAAATGAATACCAAAGCGCATAAGTATATATTCATACTTATCTATCGACATATGTACACATGACATTATTTACTGGAGAATAAATATACACAATGATTTTTTTTTAAGTGGAAATTTTAATCCAAATCAAACTTAATCCTAATCTTTGCCTATTGCTTTATACATATATATATATATATATATATATATATATATATATATATATATATATATATCCCTGAATTTGTGTGTGAGTGTGCATAAATACACCCACACACTTTCTATAGATATACACTCTACCTTCTGTATAAGAAATCACTTGCACAAAATGATTTCTTCTTTATACAAGAAATTCTTTTCAGTTTTAATCCTATTGATTATTTTTTAGGAAGTTCTATTGTGTGCAGATAGTAACACAAACATTTTTAGATATTTATTAGAAAACTAAATATTTGATCAGTGCAAAGGAAATAGATGCTTTAATCGCATTTTTTAATGATAAACTTATAAAGAGACTCGTATATAGGAACATACATATTAGAAGGATTTTTTGGCAAAATTAAAAAGGTATAGTTTTATCAAAAAGTATAAAATGAAAATGATTTCTCTCAACATATCTTTTAATATATTTATACATATACAATTTCATTCACAGTTTTACATATCTAAATATAAAAGTATGCATGACAAAATCATCTTTTTCAGTATGAAGTAAATCTATGAATATAAATTGTTAGAATTCTTACGATATGTTTAATTGATGTTAAGTGTGTCAGTATATATTAAAATCTACATACAAATAGGAAAGTTCAGAAAATTACATTCAATTTCATGTATCCATATCATATATTTATCTTTCTATAAAATTATTTGAGATTTATAAAACTCATTTATTAGGGAACATTTTGACATTATTCAAAGCTTTTGATAAAAATTGGTTATTACAAAATGATTGTCAATGATTTACTCAGTTAATCTGAACTGAAGGCAAATCAAAAATTTATGTAATAAACGCAAAAAATGTTTTAATTGATTGATTTTAACAAGATGTTAACACACCTGGGTAAATAGATATTAAGGAAATATGTTCATGTTTATATTTTTTATTGAATTGTTGAGAGTTTTTTTGGGGGGGGGTTGCACATGGTCCTAAAACGGGTCTGTTTGACCCCCATAGATGGCACCCTAACAATTACTACCACTCCGAGTCAGAGTGAACCTAGAAGTAACGACAACGAAGTACTCTCCAGAACTGGAGCCTCACCATCAAAGTGCAGTTCAGTGTCATAGTCAAGACACCTCTTGAGGGTGGATATCTTACCCCTCTGCTGTCAGCAAATTCTAAACCTCTTTAACAGGGCAGAAAATATATTGTATAAATCTTAGATAACAACAAAAGATTGTTATAAAAACTACAAAAAATCAATTGCCACTTGATTTTAACAGTCAAATATATAAAATCTACTTATTCATGAAATACAATGTGATTTTGTATATATAATGTTCATTTGTCAAACAAATTTGTCTGACTATCCTGTGGAAGAGAATTCAGAGTATAACATCTGCATCTGATGGTGAGGTTCCAATCAAACAAGGATATTTTAATAGAATGCACAAAACTCAACCACACCAGGAAAAAGTTTTATAAGGCGAACAGCATGAAGGAACTATTTTAAAAAATAGCTCTCAAAAACATAATCAACTTCTTAAAAACAATTGGCCTCCTATTAAAGACATAGACTATGTTACCAACACTTTTGACCATCAAGTTTATACAAACAAAAAACTTTGACCTATTTTGAAATGCTAATTCCGGACTATTTATTTACAATTAATATTCATTTATATATATACACACATACATATCAGAATTTGACACTCAATGACCTTTAAGAGTTTAATTTACCATAAAACCCAACCATCATCCACCTAAAAATATGCATTTACAAATCATATATATATGATATATGTGTAAAAAGTCTCTGGTATTAAATAGCCTATAGAGGTTGATATGACATTAAATCCAACCAACCATTCTGAAGCTTTTGTGAGTGTGCAGCCACCTTTGTGTTGCCATTAATCCTAAGTCCACTCAGGTCTAGAATGATAGAACCTATTAGGGTCCTATCTATGGGTCAATAGATATGTTTGAAGATTATTAATATTACAAAGGAAACTAATTCAAGTGAAACTATTTATTGATAGCCCTTGAAATCCAAAAATATGATCAGTGTCAGACTGAAATACTCTACCATATAAATATTATTGAAAAAACATAGTTAAAACAAAATTTGATCACCTGGAAAGAAAATTTTCTGAAGGAACAATTTAAGTGAACAGAAATATTCTTCTATTTATCTATTATATATAAAAATATTAAGTTTCTGCCAAAGCTTCCCGTAGAGACTGACAACATAAGTAAAAATAGTTTTTGATTTTTTTTTTTTTTTTTTTTACTCATACATACCTGCTGTTGCTATAAACATTGCAAATTGTGATAATGGGAGGAGTTCATTGGCTAACTCGAGATGAAGAAAAATTCTCATGAAACCCAGAAAGAAAGTATCCTGTAACTAAAAAAATATATATATTTTGTAGCTACAAGATTCTATTTTATATATATATATATATATATATATATAAAATGATTTAGTAAAATTAATATCCCTTCATAATCTAATAACTTGACCAATCTTCATTTAAATGTTGCCCAGTCAGCTGGAGCTGTAGAATACACTGGCTGTACCTCTGCAAAGGGGTAAGATCCCCCCAACGAGTGTCCTGGATATGACACTGAACAATCTGATGTTGAGGTTCCAGTGATGCTGGAGCTTTGGGGAATGCAGAGCACCGCTTCATTGCTATTGCTCCCAGGTCTATTCTGGCTAGGTATGGTAGCACCTGATAGGGCTGTCTCTATAGGTTAAATAGAACTAAACTACATACTTATGTGAAACTGAATTGTTTGAATAAGAACTGTTTGACTTAACTGAATAGCTTGAAATAGAAATGTTTTTAACAATTAAACTGTACTTACTTTTAAACTGTGTGTTTATGCTAAACTGAATTGTTTGAAATGGAGCTATTTTTGACTTCGAAACTCTACTTAGACTAAACTGAATTGTTTAATGTAGTTAAATGTAAAAAACAGTTCTTTGTGTTAACAAAATCCGTACTTATAGTAAACTGAATTAGCTGAATTACAACTGTTTAAATAAACTGAATAGCTTGAAATAGAAATGTTTTTGACATATAAACTGTGTACTCATGCTAAATCAAATATTTTGAAATAGAAGTAACTATTTGCATAAAAATGGATTTGGCATTAAATAACCTACAAAGGTTGATATGTCATAAAACCCAACCAACCAACAACAACCTTATTTAAACGACCTCAGATTTTAACAGCATGTGTAGAAACGACTCAGAATTCTATTTAATATTTTTCTTTTCAGATATAGAAATGCTGTTTACTGGAGAAAAAAGGCATTTAAACATTAGATAAATAATTTTGAATTATTTCTATTCATGCTGTTAAAATTGGAGATCATTTGAACAAGAAATAAGAAAGACGTTTGATTATGAAATGATATGAATTTTAAGTAAAGATAGAATACATGGTTGAAAACTTTGTTTTTTGGGAGGGGTTGGATTGTTATTTCACTGGAACACTTAAAAATAAATATGATGCCGGAAACAGTTTGGTTTAATGATTAAAATAAAATTGTTTGATCAAAACAATTTTTATAGATGAATTAAGAAATAATTGATAAAGTCAAACAGTATTTTATATATATATATATATATATATATATATATGTGTGTGTGTGTGTGTGTGTGTGTGTATGTGTGTATGTAAGTTTTTTGGTTTTTTTTAGATATCTCCCTTTTTTTAAGCCTAGTTGACTGTGGCTATAGAATTATAGAATATGCCTGCTATATATCAGCAGAAGGGTAAGACTCTTAACAAGAGTCCCAATATGACACGGAACTATCTGATGGTGAGGCTCCAGTTCTAGACCTCTAGCCATTACTTCTAGGTCTACTCTGATCCGGAGTGGCAGTACCTGTTATAGCCCCATCAATGGGTTAAATAGAACTTTTTAACTTTGTGTAACTAATGTCTGATGTTAAATTGAATTATTACTGGTACATAGCGATGCTTGAAACTACTTAACTGTGTGCAAATAAAATTATCCGTGTTAGATAACAATACTTGAAGCAATTTAACTTTCTGCAAACAAATGATTAATACTAAATAGAATTATTTGTGTTAGTTAGGAATACTTGAAACCATTCAACTGTGTGAAAAAATTTAATTATTGATATTTCATCGCAATAGTTGGAACCATTTAACTATGAGCAAATAAATGAATAGTGTTGAATAGCAACACTGGAAAACATTTAACTACATGCAAATAAAACTGTTACTGTGAGAAATACTTGAAACCACTGTGTGCAAACAAATGATTAATATCAAATAGAATTATTAGTACTAGATAAAAATACTTGGACCCATTTAATTGGGTACAAATAAATCAAATGAACTCTGATTGTTTAACAGGTTACCTACAAACTATTTATTTACAAATTATATATATATATATATATATATATATATATATATATATATATATATATGTATTTTTAAATACCCTGTCCGGTGGCAAAAGCTGCTTGGTAGCGCCAGGAGTGGCAGTACCACCTTGAGCAACCGAAACTGTGTTATCACCCTGGTTGGCGGCTGATGAGGACAGAGTATTGCACGTGCTTTCACACGTTGTATGATAATATATATATATATATATATATATATATATATATATATATATATATATATATATATATATATATATATGAGTTTGGCATTAAATAACTAACAAGTTTGATATGTCATAAAACCCAATCAACCTATCTCTCTTTCTCTCTCTCTCTCTCTCTCTCTATATATATATATATATAGTAGAATCCCAGTGACAAGGTAGGGGCAACATCATAGCAAGTTCAAACTCAGTTCACACTATTATATTCACTTTCAGACTATTAACCTTAAGAAAGGTATGAAGCCCACTAATCTCCCAGCTGTCACTTAAATAGCATCACAACTGTTTTTCTAGTAAGGTGACTTTGACATTAAATAACCTATGAAGGTTCTGATATGCAATTCAATGAAGAAACAAAAATATATATATATATATATATATATATATATATATATATATATATATATATAAAGGAATGTATAGAAAGTAAGCCACACACAATTACTAATCAAATATCTTTATCAGTCTGCAAATAAAAATATTGTACATATATTTCCAGAATAATTCTGCTACAATTTCACATCATTATTGATGTAATTGTTCCATCCGTGCATAAATACCCTCCTCAAAAGACATGGTATCAAGCAACCTGTGCACTTCAGCAATAACAATATTTTATATGTCCAACTGCTTCCTATGTACATGTCATTTGAAGGGCCTAAACTGATGATAATCTTACAGAGTCTAGTCAGGCCAAAGTGATGGGTGAAGTAGAACATCCCAGCCCATGATCTGGAACTTGAGTTTTTCAGTCAATTGTTTTGGGGCTCAACAATATTCCAACTTTCTGTGAATAATCTCATGGACCAACAACTGGAGAAGTTCAACTTCTACAAACATATCCTGCAGTTTTTATCCTCTTGAATCAAAGTTTCAAGGTTATTTTCTGTTGTTGATGAACATGGACACCTTTTATAAGGCTCATCCTGTAGATGTGTATAACGTTCTGGGGACATGCTATTCCTCATTACATATTCACCAGATGCAACAACATGTACACAGTGAATTTCTTTTGGATTTTGCTCTTATAATGCAGTTGGTCAAAGAAAAAGAAAACTTTGAATTAAAACTAGTCATAGATTTGGAGAAAGATAAACTCTGCCTGGTTATTTCTGCCCAATCTATGTTCCATGAGTATCACCCCAGCAACCAAACCAAGTTAAGAGACCAGTAATGATGATGACTATGATGATTGACCTGATTTTTTGGACCTCTCTCATACATAGCCATGCATACACACATAGACACAAATTCTACCTAATTCATTTGTATGAAGTGGAGAAGGAAACGTCTTATAAATATAGGATTACAATCAGTGAATCTATGAGTAGATTGTATAATACAGCATCAAACTAAAAGATTATTCTAAAATGAGAGCAATATTTATTAGCCATTTACCTTGGCAAAACCAACATGACTCTAAGATTAAACATGTTGCATCATTGTCTATGGAAGTTATCATTGTTTTGCCTCATGTGCCTGTGACCAGTAATGTCTAAGCAAAAACTCTGACATTAAACTAACTAAAAGACATCAATATGTACATCTACTATGCACAAAAGAAAGCAGAGAAAGTCACAAATGGCAAAAGCTAATGATGGAACTGAATATTGTAGATATTAGTGAAGCTCTCCAAAAAAAAATTGAAGTTGAAAATCTCTTTGAGCTGAATGGAAGTAATTGTCTATTTTTGTTATAAACGAATGGAAAAAGAATTTTTGTTACTCAACGTGAGCAATATTGCATGTTTTGACAGTGTATCAGTCAGAATAGATTAGATAGTTGTAAGATTGTGCAAAAGATACACTTTAAAGCTATATGCCTCAACTTGAAAAAGTTCAGAGAAGGCAAAGGGGATCGTTTTATAATGACATTAGTAAGGTTAGGATGGAAAAAATACCAATTAACCATATTGATTGACAACATCAATGCAAAGTTAGAGAGCAGGAAAGATGCTCAATGTAGGAAAATTTGGAATAAGAAAAAAATTGTTTCTCCGAAAGATACAAAATGATAGTTATGAGTAAAAAATTTCAAACAAAACAATGCAAATGGAATGAAAAATCCCAAATGGAGAGACAAAAAATGAAATTAACTGAATAATTGCTGATAAAGCCATTCCCATCAAAGATATAACCATCATAAACAAACATAGAACGGTAGCTTGCAGAGGCGAACTTGACTTTAAAACTAAAAAGAAAAAGAAAACCTCCTAATAAGATCAAAGAAAACATCAGTGAATTTCAGGTAGAAATAAAGAACAGATTCCAAATTTTGTGGAATAGTGAAAGTAATATAAAAGATATGAGTAGGAATTTGACAACTGTAATTAAGGCAGCAAATAAATAAAAGCAACAATAAGAAAATGAGTATTGATGAAAAATAGGAATGGCAATAAAAATTAAGAGAAAAAATTAAAAGTACAGAACTCACCAAAAAAAGGAAAGAAAATAAATGAAGATGAACATGATAAAGCTCGAAGAAACTATCAGAAAAGAAAAGAGTTTCAGACATGTTCATTCTGTGCTTCACATTTGTAAACTACAAATGATAACATTAAAATACAGGAATGGTGAAGTTACCAAATGTTGGGGCAAGATGATAAAAATAACCCAATATTATGTTTGAAATGGGGGAAAAAAATTTTAAAAAAGATCCCTTACCTAGTATTATAATGAATGCCATCTGCCTTACCTAGAATTACAATGAATGTAAAGAAAACCAGGAATTGTGAGTGGCAAAAGTGACTACCTAAGTTATTAAGAAAATTCAGTTGGCATCATTATTAGATCAAGTGTCGAGCAACAATATTATCAGATGAAGGAAGAAAGAAAGAAAGATAAGGAAAGAAGAAATGAAGGAAGAAAGGAGAGAGAAAGAAAGATAAGGAAAGAAGAAATGAAGGAAGAAAGGAGAGAGAAAGAAAGATAAGGAAAGAAGAGATGAAGGAAGAAAGGAGAGAGAGAAAGAAAGATAAGGAAAGAAGAAATGAAGGAAGAAAGGAGAGAGAAAGAAAGATAAGGAAAGAAGAAACGAAGGAAGAAAGGAGAGAGAAAGAAAGATAAGGAAAGAAGAAATGAAGGAAGAAAGGAGAGAGAGAAAGAAAGATAAGGAAAGAAGAAATGAAGGAAGAAAGGAGAGAGAGAAAGAGAGATAAGGAAAGAAGAAACGAAGGAAGAAAGGAGAGAGAAAGAAAGATAAGGAAAGAAGAAATGAAGGAAGAAAGGAGAGAGAGAAAGAAAGATAAGGAAAGAAGAGATGAAGGAAGAAAGGAGAGAGAGAAAGGAAGATAAGGAAAGAAGAAATGAAGGAAGAAAGGAAAGCAAGCAGTGTGTGAACATCTAAAAATTTGTTCTGCCATTTTTAAACTCCATAGTATGAGGCAAATCTGAAGGCTTTGAAAATTAATGTATCATCAACTTTCACTTGAGTAAATACTAATGATGCAACAACAGCTGAAATAGTGTTTGTACTTAGGAATGTGAAATGCAAAAAAGCCTCAAGTACAAATGACACAATTACAAACCTTTTGAAAGATCCATTAGAAGAATTTCACAAAGGATTAACACAGCTATTTACCTAAAGCATATGAAAAAGAAAGGTGCCTCGAAACTTCTATCTATAGGTATATAGTGATTCTACTTTAAAAGAAAGGAGACTTTGGCAATAATCACCTGATCACTTCACTATTGAACAGATATAAATCCTTTTCAAAAGTATTTACAAACAGAGAATATAATAGATCGCTGTATTCAGCTTTTGGTTGACTGTTGGCTTTGGTTTCTTTGTTTAATGGCATATCAACCTTTGTGAGTTATTTAATGCTAAAGCCATCCTTGTAGAAAATGATGCTATGTAGCCTATAACTTGGGGGATTTGAGGTTCATAATATTCCCAAGGGTATTAGTCAGAAAATGAACATAATAGCAACACTGGAGCTTGAACTCGCTCACTGTGATGTAACAGTCCTGCAGGTTAGCAACTACACCACATGTACTCCCCCCTTGGTTAACTGTGAAAATATTTGCATAAACAGGGTATAATTAAAAATTATGTAAAAATTATTGAAAATATAGTATTGCAAAAACTGAACTACATGAAGGCACATATACAATAAAGAATGAAACAAGTAGATATAATTTTGCCTGTGATTTTCAGCCTTGAAAGCATATTCTGGAAATATATATATATATATATATATATATATATATATAACCTCTCTCTCTCTATCCAATTAGTAATGACTACTTTAAATTTTGATTAAAACTGCAAAATCTGTTGGTTAGTTATCAAATTATTTCTTTTCAGTTATTTTTCCCTATTACAAGAAATCTTGTTTGTTTCAAGAGAAAATAAATGAAGCCCAGTATTGGACTAGTTGTCAACTATAAGAAAATCCTAAATTTAATTCATGTACACTAATTTCCATTGTATTTTATAATCACCCTATGTGTCTTGACTCCAGAGTTAGATAAGTTTGTTCATCTCAAATAGCCTCTTTTATTAGCCATGGAACAGTCCATTGTGTGAATGGATATGGGTGCCTATATTGAGATCTGTTTTATAATATCAAAGCTGCAATTAATTATTACAGTTTGTCAATTATTGATGTGGCTTGTCGATGTTAGCAATTGGAGGAACTCACTCTGAAGAATTGGAATTGGGAGTAAATATAAACAGTGTATTTGAACCATCTACAATATGCTGACAAGATCATTTTAATATCAAAATCAATTGGAAAATTTTAAGAATGGCTAAAGGATCTGAATAGAGGAAGTCTTGGTATAAGTTTAAAAATGAACCAAATTAATATTCATTGAAATGTTCTTAGAATGATTATTAAAATAGAGGATGAAGATCTTGAAGAAGTTCAGGAATATAAGTATTTATGAGAGATGATAAAATCAAAAAAAGATCATTAAATTAAAATAAAATAGTATTCAAGGTTTGGTTGGAAAATATTTAGTAAAAATAGGAAAGAATGAAAAGCACCTTGCTAATATACTAGGTACATAAAATATATATAATGAATGTATAATGCATGAAAATGAATAAAATCACATGAAAACAAACTCAGACTTGTACAAATATCAATGGGAAAAAGTAAAATCAAGAATGAATAAGACATAAAAAGAGGTCAACAAGAATCTGAGAGCCGAATACAGTAAGAGATATCGAAGTGATAAAGAGATAAGAATGAAGATGGGCTTAGACATATAGCAAGAAGAGAGGATAACAGTTCATACAGAAAGTTAGTTGAATGGTGTCCAATAAAGAACAAACTTAACTGGTGAACAACTGTCAGGAGATGGAAAGATAATACAACAGAGATTAACACAGTCATGGTCATTATGAAAGGAGTTTTCACTTGTTTGAGAAAATTTTATTCGTCTTCAAATGTATCTACTCAATCTCATAGTTTTATATGAACAAAGTCTTCTTTTCTAATTTGTTACAAAATAAGTTACTTAGATCCAAACTTTCCTTTTTGTGCTCTTTAAAATAAAGCTTGAAAAAATGCAGTGTGTTAGGTTTTATGGTTCAATTATTTGCATCATATTTTGAGTTATTTATATATGTATGTATGTATGAATATGTGTGTGTGTGTGTGTGTGTACATATATATATATATATATATATATATATATAATGACCATCAAGTCATGCTGACAGCATAGATTTGCCAGACTCTCACTCTCTCCATCCCTATCAGGAGGTCCTCCAAACTACATCCAGTGTCTGTACAGAGCTGATATAAGTAAGTTTTTTGCTGGTCAACCAACATAGGTGTGTCCATGTATAGGAGTCCATAAAAGAACATTATTTATGTGATGGGAGGTAAGTGGCCATACAGCTGCTGTTTTCTGTGGTGTTACTTCCAGGACTTTGTTCAAAATAGCATTTAGGATAGTTCCCATCTCGCCATGCCTTTTGATGACATCCATTTAGTATTATTGACATAGCCGCAGCTTTTTAAGAAATCTTGGCTTATTTTATTGCAGAGATAAGATTTCCATATGATTAATAACCTATCGATAGTAGTCCACACTTTTGCAAGGTGTATGTTGGCATAACTTTCAGTAAATGAGATATTGCTACCAAAGTATATGAATATTTCAACTAATTTTAACAGCCTACCACCTTCTTGTTTAAAACTCACAAACTCTGTTTTATTTGTGTTCATGTAAAAGTCAATGCCTCCTGCTGCTTGCTCCAGGCTATGCAATAGTGATTTGGCTTGAGCAGGTGTATGCGTGAGGAGTTATAGATTATCTGTATAGTGTGCATCTGTTTTAGTTTTAGCAAGATGTTATCTACTTGTTGCCTTTTTTTAGTGTAAAACTATTTTCTTTTATTAGATCTATTGACGTTTGAAATACTTGGCATATTGTAAACGAATATGATGTTTATGTATCTTCTTAGAAATCTCCAGAGACAATCTCAAAGAAGTCAGTATTACAATCAGGTTAGCAAACCATTATTTTTGTAGTGGCTCATTATAGCTGTAACAGTTCCTTTGGGGTGAAACCATTCTCTAGTAGTTATTGTTCCATTTTCCTGCAATTCTTTGGAGAAATCTTCAAACAATCATGTTGCTCCAAGATTTTTTGCATGTACTCCTTCAATGATTTGGCAGATAGTCAGAAACTAGTTGTGGATCCTTTTCTCCAAAAGCCATTGTGATTTTTCTAAAAAGATTCTCTCAATTTAAGGTTGGATACAGTTGAAAAATAGGGCATTATAAATCTTAGCAGCTATAGCCGTAAGGGTTATGCCTCTGTAGTTCTTAGTAATTCTGAGGTTACCTTTCTTGGGGAAAGGGATGATGCAACCTTTTGTCCATCTCTCACTATTGTGTTTTGTTTAAAGACTGCACTGCATAATTGAAGAAGTACATCATCAAATTTCTTTGTTTCCCATACTTCAGGAGATAGTTTATCAAGTCTCACAGCTCTTCTCCTTTTAAGTTTTTCAGTACTGTGTCAATTTCTTCGTTTATGAACTGAAATAGTTTGATGTCTTGTTGGCAATTAATAATTTTTGTGATAGGACTTTAGGGGAATTTCTGAGCAGATTTTTGAAATGTTCTTTCCACTTCTGTTGTCTTTACTCTTGGCCAACAACTTTTGCTTTTGCTCTCAAGATACTCTTCCTTTTCCTCACTTCATTTACATTCTGCCATGTTAATCGTGATTGTCGATCTTCTACTGAGTTTCAGATTTTATTGGGCCTTGAATACATTCTAGTTGTTCTTTTTGGTATGTATTAGCTAGTTCCCTCTGGGTTAGACTTTCTTTGAATTGACATTGGTGGGTTTCTTTTAAGTAAAGATGCTTTTTTCACATTGACTCATTTTTCTCTAATTGCAACTCAGAATAAATTTATTATTTTTCAGTGTTTTTTATTTATTATTATTATTTTATTCCTCGTGAATTTTTCACACCAGTGTTAGCTCGTGGCATTTTACAAAAATCTAAGTGGCCGCAAGTCCCCTGAGGTCTCCAGGACTCTTCTGAGTATTTTAGCTAATCTTAACAATACTGTGGTCTGGATGGCTTTAATCTTTCTTCTGATTCCTTCATTTTTTTTTTGAAGCCATTGGAAACTGTTTCTCAGGTACCAGTTACAATTAGTATCACCGTCACCTTCCACAATTTTTAGCTCTCTGACAAGATCCAAGCACTAGTGTATCATTTTGCTTACTTTCATTTTTTTCCCCTGTGGTTTACTAAAACACCAAAATCTTCTAGATGACAAGTTCTTTTCCTCCTGTTAATTAACACTAAATCTGTCCTTCTTGCTGAGATTGGATGATTTATTTGTATCTTAAAGTCCCAGAGAATTTTCTGAGTTTTATTTTTAAAAACTGATTCTGGTTTGTGCAGATAGCATTTATGAGTATTTTTAGATTTTAATCCCTTTCACAATTCCCTGAGAATAATCTTTTCTCATGCACATGGTTGTTGTGGCTCTTATCTTAGAATTCTTTGGTGCTAGTTTGTTGCATTTGTTTTCATCTCTTTCTCTACGTAACCTGTACATACTATTCTCGTGGATATTATCAATTTTCACCTTGATATAATTTGTTCTTGTGCTGCTATTAAAAGAGATTCAGTCTCTTTCTAGACATTTCCCTTTCTTAGCTATATCCAGATAATCTCAGAAGTAATCTTACCATTTTGTTATTTGAAGTATCTATGCAGATGTTTTTCTTGCTATTTCTGTTTTCTAGATTTTGTTGTTTTCCATTGTGTTACCATTGCTGTTAGTAACTGCTGTGATTAGTCTTTCTTTGCTCTTTTTTGTATTCCTTATGCATTCCACCTTTATGTATCTATCTATCTCTCAGTTAGGATAATGGTTTTACAGTAAAAAAGGCAAGATGCAGACGATAACCCACACAAACTATTAGAGATGCAAACTACACAGATTACATTGTACTTCTGGCAAATACACCTACCCAAGCCAAATCACTGCTGCCAAGTCTGGATCAGGCAGCAGGTGGCCTCCATGTCAATGCAAACAAAAAAGGAGACATCTCTACATTTAATGGGGGCTCTCTGAAATTTGTGGACAAGTTCACCTACCTTGGAAGCAGTGTCTCATCTACTGAAAATGACATCAATGTAAAACTAGTGAAGGCATGGACTGCTATTGATAGGTTGTCGATCATATGGACATCAAACCTATCCAATAAAATTCAATGCAATTTTTTCCAAGCAGTAGTCACAGTGATTCTACCACATGAATGCACCACATGGATGCAGACTAAGTGTAAAGAGAAAAAGATGGAAATTGCACAGGAATGCTATGATTTATATTGAACAAATCCTGGAAACAACATCCGACAAAGCAGCAGCTGTATGCCCACTAACCTCCCATCTCTAAGACCATCCAAATAAGATGAACAAGACATGCAGGACACTGCTGGAGAAGTTAAAACAAACTCATGAATGACATTCTCTTATGGATATGCAAGTGACATTCTCATGGATATACAAGTATTGGACGACCAACAAGACCTATCAACAACATCTCTGTACAGACACAAGATGGAGTCTAGAGGACCTGCCAAAAGCAATGGATGATAGAGACAAATGGCAAGAGTGAGGATAATCTATGCTAGCCGCATCACAATGATGATATATATATATATATATATATATAAAGTATGAAAAAAATGATTGTGACTAAATATTCATATATAAAAAATTCAAAATAAAATATTGCTGTGAAGCTTATAAGAAAAAAAGTGATAATGTCTAGACAGCAATCTAGATGTCAATACATTATCACTTTTTTCATATAAGCTTCTCAGCTACATTTTATTTAAAAAATTTTTATACATGAATATTCAGTCTTAATCATTTTTTCAAAACTTCATCTACATAAGTAAATACCAATAAGTCAATTCTTCATACATTTTAATAAACAATTTTTGGCAAAAGACCAAAAATGAAGAACTTGTTTCTTTCAAATTTTCTCATTTCTAACACTGAAAATTTATTTCATGGCTAAAATTTTGTGGATGTGAAGAAATACACTTGTATCAAAAGAAGGGTTTCCAAGGTGATTTTGAATAGTTCATATTCATTGTTAAATTGTGTCTTGGTAAATACAGCTTCAGTTTTAATATTTCATAACACATTTTCTCTATGTGTGTATATATATATATATATATATATATATATATACACATAAGCACACATATATGTGTAAATATGAATAATAGAGTTTGCAATACTTAAAGTAAAGAGTGCTTAATATCAGTGATAGAGTATATGTATCTCAGTTAGTATAATATAGACACCAAGCTAACAGCACTGAGTGACCAGTTGTTTCTCACCTATGTGATCATTGGATTATATATATATATATATATATATATATATATACATAATAGTCATATTGCTCATTTTTTATTATATACATGGTACATTCAATTAGTTTCCAGACTTTTTTGTACAGGTATTTAAAATTGTCATAGACTCTTGAAAATTCACTATGTTATTGCTATACATCTTATGAGATGACTGATCAATTTATATGATTTCAGGTTCAAATGAACAGCTACAGCAGCAATTGGAATACACCCTATTGAAGCCTGATTGTCACAGTTGGTGAATTTCAAAAATGCAATCTGGATGTGAGGACTCTTTAGAAGAATGATATGCCATAAAATTCTGTTTTAAACTTGGAAAAAATGCCACAGAAATGTATGGAATGCTTCAGACTGCTTTTGAAGCATCTTGCATGAATCGAGCATCAGTTTTTGAGTGGCATAAGAGATTCAAGGAAGGCAGAGAGTCTGTGAGGGATGATGAGAGGTGTGAGAGGAGTAAGGAAGTTAATACACCAGAGTTGTTTGGCCAAAGGGTTAGGGTTAGGGTCAGGGTTACTATGTTGAGGTTTTAACGGAGTTCAGGAAGAGATTCCGTCGGAAGAGGCCAGCACTCTTCAAATCGGGTTAGTGGCATTTCCACCAGGACAATGCACCAGTCTACAACTCCATCATTGTCACAGACTATTTGACCAAGATGGGCATCAAGACAGTTCCTCACCCACCCTATAGTCCAGACCTTGCTCCCTGTGACTTTTGCTTATTCCCTAAGCTCAGAGGTTGTCGTTATGAGACAATTGAGAAGATGAAAGAGGCTGTGACGAAGGACATTAACACGCTCACACAAAACGACTTCCATGGCACCTTCCAACAGTTGTTGGAACAGTACAACAAGTGCATTGTAGCCAAAGGAGATAACTTGGAAGGAGACTAGAGTTTCATGTGTGTACTATCAATAAAAGTGCCCATTCGAAAAAAAAGTCTGGAAACTTATTTAAATTTCCTTGTATATATATATATATATATATATATATATATAAAGAGAGAGAGAGAGCTACAAGCACTTATTCTATAGTGAGTTGATGAATCATAAAGAACTATTAAATATGCCTGGAAGGTATATTCACATTATGAAATGATCAAGCTAAACTGGCCGACTTATTAGTGAGTTCAAGTCACTCTAGAGGCCCTATACATTCGGACTTGTGCCACCACTAAACAAACCTTTGTAAATAACTAAAGTAAAGATCTTAAGAACATGAAAATGGATATTGAGAATTAGGAGGAGGTATTATCAACAGATCCTACATATCAGTGGAGAAAGTAAATTTCTGATGGATGAATTAAACTGGATGCTGTAAGTAACTTCCAAGTTGCTTTGTGCAACTGATGAGCTGGAGATAGAACTTCATTAAATCTGATGAATAAAAGAAGAGCAAATATGCATGCATTGATGTCATATTCTACTGTCTAAGGCTGACCTAGTGCAAAACAGATTCTCTTCTTCTCACGACTGATTTGGAATCAGGCCTGCCGGTCAGATTTATGTAGACACATTAATATAGTATTTGTTAATTATGATGCTGATAATCAAAGAGTAATAATTATAACGGGGGATAAACAACTGTGTCATCTGCTACAGGATTTGCAAATAAGCACCATATCTTAAGACACAATTCAGGATCGACAAGAAAGAGGCGCTTTATCTTTAAAAAGTAAATGTAGATTGCAAATGGTAGCAATAACAGCCACCAACATGTAAATCTATCAGATAGTAATGAAAATATTTTCGCAGTTGGCTGGGGCTGTAGAATACACCACCCGCTTCTCTGCAGAGGAGTAAGACTCCCCCAATGAATCTCCTGGATATGACATTAAACAACCTGATGGTGAGGTTCTAGTAATGCTGGAAGTTTGGGGAATGTGGAGTACCCGTTCATTGCCATCGCTCCCAGGTCCACTCTGGCCCAGAGTGGTAGCATCTGATAGGGTTCTATCCATGGGTTGAATAGAACTAAACTAAATGCTAAACGGAATTGCTTGAAATAGAATTTTTTTTATATTTAAACTGCATACTTATGTTAAACTGAATTGTTTGAAATAGAACTGTTTAAATGTATAAAAATGGATTTGGCATTCAATAACCTAGAATGGTTGATATGCCATAAAAGTCAACCAAACCAAACACATGAAAAAAGTAGTCTGGATTTCTGTGAGACACCTAATTGTATCATTAATAAAGATTGAAACCTGAGGATTAGCCGTGCTTATAGGGATTCCATCCAGTAACTACAAATGGCTGGGGAGCTGAGTGGTGTTCAATTTTCTGAGATGAAAACTGATGGATGAATTTCAACAAATCATGATACATAAGATAATGTGTTCTTTTTATGTTTGCTATGATAAAACAAAAAAATCAAACATCATTTTTATTTTCTCGAATCAAAAAAATTTGATCAAAAATATATAATTGTTTTTGAAAAATAAGAAATTTATATTAATCTATGAGTTTTGAAGTTTACTTGCTGGTCTCTGAACAAATTGAGTAATCCATGATGATATTGATACTTCTATTTCAGAAGGAGTTAAGAATACAAATCAGCTGATTATTGTCAACCTTGTACTCAGGAAAACATTTCAAATTTATGTTCAGCTGAGTAATGGAAATAGAACACAAGATTAAATTCTCTTAAAATATAGGTCAATGTAACTAAAATATTTACAAAGTTGACACTAGCTTCTAGAGATCAATTCTATCTTAGTTTTTAGATGGTCAGAGGGATTTTTAGATGGCCAAGAGAACCTTATTTTGCTTGACCAGTCAGTTCCTAAACTGAGGACTCATCATGTTTCATCAACATTTGATGAATGACCTTTGACCATCATGAAAACTTTTTTAAAAAAACATTTTATTTCTTTCTTGACTTAGACACTGTGAAAAAATTTCTGGCCCAAAAGAATATTCCAGCGGTAATCTAGCCCCCTTCTTCTCCTGATCTGAGCCTTGTAATCCTTTCTTAGCCTCCAAAAATCAAACCTAGCTCCTTGTTTACCATTTGGGAACTGTTGAGAACCTGCAACAGACAAACTAAAGGCAATGTCAATTGAAGACTTCCAGCACTGTTTCAAGTTGATAATGAAATTTCTTACACACTTGGTCTTATTATTGACTTAACAATTCAAAGTATTAGGTGCATTTAAAAAGTGTTGAGACTGAAGCCATATCTATTAAGAGAGAATGAAATGTTAATTTTCTTGGTGCCCTTGAAATTCAACACATTCCAATGAGCTTTCTATGGTTTAAAGCATCTCAAAAACTCTTCTTTCGATATGGAGTGAAGTGATGCGGTCATATTTCTTTTAAATCTTAGATGAATTTTCACTTTAGGAAACAAAAGTTGCATAGAGCTAGATCTGATGAATATGAAGTGGGCTTAACAAGTACATTGCTGTGTTTTGCTAAAAATAATTTTCCTAATAAAGTAGTGAGACTGACTCAAAAGTCTTTTTTAAGACGTAATCAACTTAGCATATAAGTTAATTACTTGTACACATGTCTCTATTTAAAGTCTTGAGACTTTTTGAACACATCTCATATGATAGAATTCTATGATAAGTTTAATTCTGATGACTCAATATTTTCTAATTTTCATAGTCATCACCCTTCTCCTCTAAGGATTTTTTTAATTACTGAAAGGATTTAGATTATGAGAACTAAATCCAGTCTTAACCCTTGCTTTTCTGGATTTACTCTTTGAAGTTTCAGGTAATCTGGATTAGCTCCAAAATTTTTGCTTTTAAAAACACTTCTACTCAGCATTTATCAAAATATTTTTGTCATTTAAATTATTTCATGAAAATTGTAGATTATTCCTTTTATATACTACTACTACTACTACTACTACTACTACTACTACTACTACTACTACCTTCAACAATAATATTGGTGCACTTGGAACAGTCCCCAGGGGTTTAGAAAGCAGACTGGAGGAATTGGAGATCAGAGGAAGAATGGAAAAAATTCAGCATTGCTAAAACCAGTTAGGATACTTAGAAGAGTCCTGGAGACCTGAGGAGATTTGGCTTTACTTAGGCTGCAGTGAAAAACACACCTGCTAACATTGCTGTAAAAATACTCAAAAAGAGTGAAATAATAATAATGACAAACCCTGGTGAGAGAAAGATCATTTTCTAGCTCACCACTTCTCTTTGTTATAGCAATGATGCCATTGAATTACATACTTAAGAAATGCACTGGGGGGGTACAAATTTACAAAATTACAAGAAAAAATTAACCACTTTATGTACGTGGATGATATCAAGATATATGCCAAAGATTTTTTTAAAAAAGCACTGGAGACCATGATAAAGATAATATGAATATACAGCTAGGATGTAGGAATGGAATTTGGCATAGAAAAATGTGCCATAATCCCTGTATAAGGTGTGAAAAGAGAAACAACTGAAAGGAAAGAGAACTACCAAATCAAGGAAAGAAAATTACAAGAATTTGGGAATATTGGATGGGAACACCACCAAACAGAGAAGAAAGAAAATATAAGAGTACCTCAGATGAATAAGAACACTTCTCAAAACGAAGCTCTTTGGCAAAAATCAAATCAAAGGAATAAACAGCTGGACAATCTCCCTTGTAAGACATTCTGGATCATTCTTGATAAAAACAAAGGAGGAATTTAGGCAAATGGGCCAAAGGTCAACTTAATTTATATCCAAGAGATGACATAGACTTTACATTTCAAGAAAAGAAGAAGAAATGAACTCACCCACATAGAGGATTGCATCAATAAAAGGTTTTTAGAAGTATATTAAAAAGATCCAAGAAAGACTAATTATAGCAGCCAATACAACAATGACAATATAAGAACCAACAGGAAAACAACTGTATGGATATTTCAAGCAACAAACTGGCAAGATTGCATATGAGAAGACTTAGATATGGCTAAGATGGTGAAAACCTTAATAAGAGACAAACTGAATCTCTCTTAATAGCAGCACAAAACAATGCCATAAGGACTAATTACATTAAAGTAAAATTTGATAACACTCAACAGAATAGCAAATGTAAAGAAAGAGATGAAATGGGTTATCACAAAATAAACAGATGCAACAAACTAGCACAAAAGAAGTGTTATATTTTGACCTTTGACCCGGCCCAAAAATACTATTCCAAGGTAATACACCGGAAGGAAGTGACACATTCCAACGGCCAGTAATCGAAAGAGATCGCGTGGGCGGATTAAGGCTTATGATATGAGAAAAGGTGAAGGTCCCATTATGCCATTACAGTCATGCACCGGAAGAGAGTAACCTCTGAACTGCATGACAGTTATTTCCACTTGATGACGATTAAACATTTGATTTCAAAGATCCAGTAGGCGATCGTGTGGGCATTGAGTTATTATTTAACTCAGTTGAGTTTGGGTCCCAGAGCAGCTGCCAGCAGACTCCCAGAAGGTTAGAGACGAGATGTGGTAGGGAAGGCCACACCCGACCGAAGGGGACCTCGGAAACCCCCGATGCAGTTGCCAGCAGACTTTCAGACAGTAGAGACCAGATGTGGTAGGGAAGGCCACACCCGACCGAGGGGGCACTTGGAAAACCCCCGATGCAGTTGCCAGCAGACTCCCAGAGGGTTAGAGACGAGATGTGGTAGGGAAGGCCACATACGACCGAGGGGGACCTCGGAAACCCCCGATGGAGTGGACCCCAAGACCTCTGGTTGAGCATCTAAGAGAACAAGAAAGACACAACGTGACGGTCATAACAGTGGGGTCAAAATATGAACTTTATGTTCGGTCTCCAGCATCCTCTCACATGCTAACCTTTCGAACCCTTGCAATAAAGTGAGAGGTGAATATTTTTCTAAAGAAGTCTACTTGTGTCTTCCTTCCTGCATCTTAATTCTTCTTGCGTCTTCCTTCCTTCATGCATCTTAATTATGGTGTCGTTGTGATGCTGAATGAACGTATAAATAACTATATAACAGAAGTACAAGTCTAAGCATGACTGGAAAGAAAAGTTAATTCACTGGGAATTGTGTGAGAGATAAAAATTTGAATATATTAGCAAATGGTAAACGCACAAGCTAGAATCTATCTGAGAGAATGAGATAGTTAAAAGATAACTAAAAAATTGACAAATACTTGGATCTTGCTTAAGAACTAAAAAAAAAAAAAATGTGGAATGTGAATGTGATGGTGATACCAACTGTAACTGGTGCACTTGGAAAAAATGACTTAAGGAATTAGGATATCAGAGGAAGAATTAAGTCCATTCAGAGCAGAACATTGTTAAGATTGGCTAAAATACACTGAAGAGACTTGCTGTCACTCAGACGTCAGTGAAAAATTCAAAAGGAGTGAAATAATAATAGCAACTTAGGAGCAGTTTTATGATGATAAAAAAAGCCAGGCTGCATTCTCGTTTAATATTTTATAATACAAAAAATTCAGTGAAGATGTTCATTTTTTTTCTTAAGAACATGTAGATTTCAGTTTATTTTTAGCCGTTGGATACTTACCTTACTTGAAAAAAAATTCAACAAGAATGTCTATTAAGTAATGTTGTTGTCTTTTCCAGGCATCAACATCTTTTAGTCTCTTTGGTGTAATTTCTGTTATTTCCTATACATCGAAATGTGTCTCATTACTTTCAATGACAGCGCATCACTTTTTAACTGTTTTATTGTTGTTCCGAACTCAAGCATTTCATCAGAGATCACATGAGTTCATATTTCTTTTAGGAAAATAGAATTTTTTAAAAATACAAGTATAAGAATTGACACATTTCAGTCGTAACTTTTTTTCTTATATATATCTACTCTGTACAAATATTTCTGTGTACTATTTGTTTTTTGCAAAGGGGGGGTTAGTTCTTTAAAATCTACCTTTATCAATTAGTACCTTCAAATAATTTTTTAGTCTTGAGAAAGAGATTGGGAAAGGGTAATGCTGGTGAATTTTTGGTTTAATGGTTATCACCACTGGAAATGAACTCAGCTACCTGAGTTCAAATCTTGAACAAAGCAATCTGCATTTCACATAATGTTAATACTCTTGGGAAAAGGTATGAATCCAACTTTTCGCTCTCTAGCTATGGGTAAATAGTAGGGCAGACTCAGCTCTTTATCCTTGGTATGGCAACTGGTTTAGGAGAAGGAAAACTAACTTCCTTGGGAAAAGGTATGAATCCAACTATTTCTTCTCCAGCTATGAATAAACTGTAGGACAGACTATGCTCTAAGGCAACCAGTTTAGGAAAAGGAAAGATTTAAAATCAAACCAGTTGTAGCACTGGAGAGGACTGGGCTCTGCCAGGTTATTTCTGCCCAAGACATGAAAAATAAGGTTAGATAGATTAAGTCTTTGTTGTTTTTTTTTAAATTACATTTGTACCCGAGCCAATAAGATAATTTTCAGGCAAAAATCAATCACTGGAAAATAAAACAAATTCCAAAATGAAACTAACATTAATAACATCTCTCTCGACCTTTCTTCTCAGTATGCATCTAAACATTATATTCTCAAGTTGCTGAAAACAAAATAAACAGCTGTGTTGCCAGCAAAAACTTCATCAAATGGTGACATGGGGGTTGGGCATTATTTTAGGGCAAAAGCAACATTATCACAAACCCAGATCAATCCAGCAGTATTTTATGATACCAGCAAACTTTGTTGGTTTCCATCATATTATGAAAATAGCAGATGAAAATGCAGCCTTGTTATATGATCCTTGCTTGTGTTCATAACTTTGTAGCCAATTTCAATTAGCCCAGCAGCACTGTATTAATTCAATATTATCAGATTTGAATTAACTGATGAGATGATGACATCAGTAAACTGAATAAGGCATTGAAAATGAAATTTACTGAAGATTTACATGCAAAAATATGCAAAAGTTTTGGAATGAACAGTTAATTCAATGATTGTAAATATCTATTAAATGTTGGGATGACAACATTAAATTTAACTAGAAAATCGAACCAATGTTCTACATAGTTGAAACAAATAATTTTCAAACTGGTAACCCATAGCAACAAACAAAGGACTCCAGTGTGTGGCCATGAAATCTTGACTCTGAATCCCTACAGTTGAGTTACTATCTTGGTATGATATATACACCATTATTGACATGTGTTGTTTTTTAAGGTGATATATTCTATTTCTTTGAGATGTCGTAGGAAATATGTGGATTTTTTTTTTTTTGGTAATTACTAGTTTTTCCCAGTTGCATTCAAACTTTCCAAGAAGTATGTAGTAGATAATGTTTTTTCTCTGTTGACAAGAACTAGTAAAACCAAATTAACAGCTGCACTTTTAACAAAGATTTTGTTAGATGAATACTCAGTGGTCTGACCTAGTTTTGGCTTCAAAACATCATAACCTGAGTATCCAGCAAACATCTCTCTTTCATGTCTTTCTTCTTTGCATATATATATATATATATATATACATATCATCATATCAAGTGATGCTGATGGCATGAATTCTTTTGATTCTCTCTTTCGCTATTTATCCCTAACAGCCATTGATCTCAGGCTGCAACTTCTACACTGCATCCTGGGTCTGCACAGAACTGATGAATGTAAGTCCTTACTGTTTGATTACCATTGGTGTGTCTATGTGTAGGAGTCCACTGAAGGACATCACTTATGGGTTTGTCTCTGCTCTCGAGCAGTACACTGCATGTCTTGTTCATCTTAATGGGATAGCTTGTGAGATGGGAGGTATATGGCCGTACAGCTGCCATTTTGTAGACTGCTGCTTCTAGGATTTAATCATAACACCATGCAACATCTGTGCGTAGTTCTCATATAACTTTTTCTCCAAGCACTTTGTCAAAATTGAGGTAGTGCAGATATACAATAGTATTGACACAACTATAATTTGGAAGAATTACTTTTTTATCTTATCAGAGATCAGAATTAACACACACACACACACACACACACATATATATATATATATATATATATATATATATAATGTTTGAGTAGTATGAAAAATTTGTGAGATTTTATATCTAATATTTATATTAGTAATAGATTATTGAGGGAAGTCCTTGTGGCCGAGGGGCTAACATGTTGCATTGTTTGTTTGAACTCTAGTTGAACTATGACATTCACTTTCAGACTATAACCCTTGGGAAAGATACAAACCCCCTTATGTCCCCCAGCTATGGGTTAAATATTACTGCTACTGTCCTTCTGCAATGATAGCTTTGGAAATAAATAACCTACAAAGGTTGATTGCCATTAAACAAAGAAACCAATCTATAAATTATTGACTGTTTTTATTATTCCAAAATATATAGCAGCAGCAGCAGTTTTATTACCAGAAAAAAACGTATAACATTTTAAATTCAGTGAATATGTTGATTTTTCTCTTTTTTTGGATATGGACTTTACTTTAAATAAAAAAAAAAAATGTCAGCAAAAATATCTATTAAGTAAAGTTGTTGTCTTTTACAGGCAACAAACATCTTTTAAGTCTTTTCAATGTGTAATTTCTATTCTCTCTCATTTATCTAAATGTGCTTCATTTGATCATAACGATTACCTTTTTATTAAACACCTCAAAATAAATATCATATTTTAGGGAGGGGGTTCTTGATCATAAAATTATTAGTGTCGATATCAACTAAACGTTACAGAATCTATTTTCACTTTATCAATATTGGAAATCTCTTGTTAAAGAATATCATTTGGTCATTTATGCTTCACACTCATTTACATAGCCGTAAAAATCAAATATACAATTAATCAAAAACAAAATCTATGGTTTTCAAACATTTTGTGATGAGTTTTGCTGTTCTGAGTCATCAATGCTAATGTTTTGTATCTTGCCTAGAATGTCCACTCAAAAGAGAAATAAAACAATGATTTTGTCAATCTGAAACATTTGATTATATTTTACAAGTTCTTAGAAAAATATTTCCTACTGTATGATTGGGAAATATTTTTGTTGCACTCAGTCTGTATTGCTAGTGAAAAATTTTTGTGTCTGATAAATCCAGAAATGTCCTATTGTTTTATTTGTAGCTGTTGTTAAGAGATCATGTTTTTTAGACTAGAAATTACAAGTGAAAATAGGAAAAAACGTTTTAGAAGAATGTTGATAAGTACATTTTTTTTTTGGTTCTTAATGGGTAAACTTTGTAGAGCGTTCTTTCATTTTGAAAACTTTTTATTGGTTAAACCACTTTGGTCGACGGATTTTTCCATAGAAAATTACATTTTCATATTATGAAGTTAAGTTTTTAATGAGGAAAGAAATATTTTGCTGGTATATGTATTTTGTGGTAAGATGTGTTTCTGAATTTTGAAGCCTTTAAGAAAATTAGAAGCTGCAATCCTGAGCATTTGGGATTTTTTTTGTGAATCCAAGAATTTCTTCCACCCTGAGTCACAGGCAGAAAAAGTTTTCAATTTCATTCCACTCCTATGTTCAATACTACAAATCAGGTTAATGAGGTGCAAACACAAATGTTTTTTTCCCTCCATTTGTACTTTCATTGCTACAATTTGTTTGTTTTTTTCTATTTTCTATATTTTTTTCTTTTAAAATCTTTTTTTTTTGTTCATGTATTGGATTCCCTAACTACTAAGAAAAAACAAAACAAAAAACAGGAGAGCTGAGGAAGAA
This sequence comes from Sepioteuthis lessoniana, assembly GCA_963585895.1. Taxonomy (NCBI): domain Eukaryota; kingdom Metazoa; phylum Mollusca; class Cephalopoda; order Myopsida; family Loliginidae; genus Sepioteuthis; species Sepioteuthis lessoniana. The sequence continues at coordinate 2,429,847 of OY757925.1, forward strand.
TAAAGTAGGTCTATATAGAGAGAGATAAATGGATATCTGACATTTAAACAAACAAATGAAAACAGCCATGAAATTAGATCGCTATGCAATCACATTGATGCCATTAAAGGAATTGAATGGGTCATTAGCTTTGTTTTCTTCCATTTTTTTTCTGTTTTTATCCTTCTTGTGTGGAATTGGCTAAGAGTGGACTGGTCTTATATAAAATGAAGAGTTTAGAACTGACATCTTCAAAGCTTGAATCTCAGCTATTCCATAGTATAAAATAAAGAATTAAATACTGCATTCCATTTGTTTAGTATCCAAAGAAAACCTTAAGGGGCAAAATGACATAGCATCTTTAATGCTAAGGCTTGTTTCTTTTATATCTACATAGAATTGGTTATATTCTTGGAAGAAAATCTTAAATAGAGAGATGACCCATATGCATTTAAGTTTATTGCTGTTCTAATCTTGAGGGTTAACATAAAATAAAGCTGCCCCTTACAGTTGAAAGAGTCAAGTAATTTTTAAGATATGTTTCTTTTATTGCAGAAATGATTCATTATTTAATCATAACTGAAAGGAGAATTTTTTTTTTCTTTTTAGTTTTAATTGATCATGCACAACAGGATAAAAAGGATACTGAAATATTTGAACTTTCCTCAGAAGTTAAATTTAAACCTCTGATAGTTTCAAACACACATTAAATACTGCATGAATCCTGAAAATTTCTTTTCTATAGCATATAGCAGAAGAATTTTTGTAAGTAATACTTCCTTAAAAATGACTAATTTGACCCAAGATCCTAACCATGTTTTCCCCAAAGAAGGGTTAAATGTACTACAATCCCATTCACTTGAAAACCAAAAGCTGAAAAGAAGAAATAACCCAATTTTATATACATTTTTAAAAAAATCTTAATAAGAACATTAAGGATATCTATATTAGGGATATATGCCTAAAGGATATCTACATTAGGGATATCTGCATAAAGGATATTTACATTTGGGATATCTACATTGGCTTGTGATAAAAATCTATTGTGATTGAGAGGTGACAAAGAATATCAAAAATTAATTGCTGCAGCAAAACACAAGTAATTTTTTGTTTTGTTTGTAGATTCATTGATGTACTAACACTGAATAAATGGCAAGAAAGACAAGATATATTCATTTACAAATATAATCATTAAGTCTTGCCCATAGCATGGATTCCTTTGATTCTCTCTTGTCATCCATCTCTATTAGTAGATATTCTAGACTACATCAAGGATCAGCACAGAGCTGATAAATTTATGTTCTTGTTGGTTTACAGCCAACACTTAAGTGTTCCTAGGTAGGAGTCCACGGAAAAACATTGTTCATGAGTTTATCACTGTAACAGTACCCATGTCTTTTTCATCTTATTTAGATGGCTTGTGTGATGGGTGGTAAATAGTTGTATAGCTACTATTTAGTGGGTGGTTGCTTCCAGGATTTTATCAAAACAGTAGCCAGCGTGACTTGTTCATCTTATTTAGATGGCTTGTGAGATGGGTGGTAAATAGCTATATAGCTGCTATTTAGTGGGTGGTTGCTTCCAGGATTTTATCAAAACAGTATGCAGCATCCTTGTGTAGGTTCCATCAAGCTTTTACTCTATGCCTTTGATTAAAGTCTTGATGGTACCGCCATACAATCGTATCAACATGGTGCAGCCTGGAAGAATTGAAACATTTAATGCATACATAATGAAGCATTAACACAAATATACAAACCTGTCCAAATAGAGAAAATATGCACATGATTTTCTATAAACAAGGAGTATATGAAAAGAGTGGGAAAGCAGTTAAGTCTGACTTGAGTTTTTTAGAGGACATAGCCGTGTGGGCTTTATGTTTTAATGTCAAGGTGAATGCAAACATAATTCATGGGGCTTGGTGAGACAGAGTCTGTTCAATAAACACAAACAAAAGGTGCATCTTATTTGTTCTTAAAAAGGGGACAACAAAGAACAAGAGAATTCTGGGGTTTTCTCGAGTGCCCACAAGATGTCCCAGAGATATCCTCCCAAATTCCAAGAAATACGTTTATTATCTCTCTTCACACTGTCTTCCAGTAACTTAGAGCAACTTAAATAATTCCATCATTCAATAATTGGTGAGGTTGTCTTTCACAGTCTTCAAGGAAGTGGATTTTTTTAATTAATAGTATTCTACAAAACCAGAAGAAATGGTAAATTGAATTTGCTAAATTTGGTGAAAATGGCAAATGACAGAAAGCTTCTTTTATATCAAATTGGAATTATTTTTGCTTATTCACAAAAGTAAAAGTAGTCGATCATTATCTTGGATAAATATTATCTCCTTCAAATTTGACTTTTGGATAATTATGGCTATAAATTAACCCAATCCTTCTACCATAAGTTGGATGCAGCACAAGGTGAATTTTGAAGCAGAGGTTAGGGTTAGGGGTTAGGGTTAGGGTTAGGGTTGGCAGGGTTAGGGTTAGGGTTGACAGGGTTAGGGTTAGGGTTAGGTGTTAGGGTTAGGGTTGGCAGGGTTAGGGTTGGCAGGGTTAGGGTTAGGGTTGACAGGGTTAGGGTTAGGGTTAGGTGTTAGGGTTAGGGTTAGGTTTGAATTCAAAGTTTTCCTTCACCTGTTATCATACCAAGTTTTAAAGCCCAGTTTTCTATGAGATTACTGTACTGAGAATGTCCTCTTCTTGGCATTTGTAAAGGTTGCTTGGCAGTGTTGGTCTCTTTTCCAAATAGGGCAGATTGTTCTGAGTTACAGGGCATAAACTAAACAGAATGGAGGTGCCCATCGTGTAATGGTTATCATCGTAGGAAATGGACTCGGCGACATGAGTTCAAATCCGGGACTAGACTAACTGTATTTCACATGGCACTAATACCCTTGGGAAAGGTATGAATCCAATTATTCTCCCTCCAGCTATGGGTAAATAGTAGAACAGACTGGGTTCTTCAGCCTTGGTGAGGCAACTAGTCTAGGAGAAGGAAAGCTCTGAAATCAAACCTGTTAAATTCCGCTTAAAAATTGACCTTGTGTCATCTCCTGCCCGAGCGGAGGGGTTGGGTAAATATGATAAACTAAACAGAATGGTCTCAGATCTGACCTATCATAGATCACTTAAGATGGATTGCCTTTTATAAGACTAAAAGGCTCCACTCACCTAATGTGCTGTGGAGAAGTGAATTCATGCCTTTCTCATGAGCATTAGTGTAAAGTAATAATAACTATCCCAGCTGGAGTTTGAACTCTGTTCACCCATTTTATTCTCTTTGCTACACCTCAATCTTCAGTCAAGATGAGAACTGTTTAATTCTATATGCAAGATGATAAATTCCCATACACGCTTTTTTTAAAATGACTGAATAAACACATAATCTAACTGTATAAATAAAGTGATATTACTTACTGTGTTTATTTGTGCATAAAATGCACCCCTAACTTTGGACTAAGAAATTCTGGAGAAAAAAAATTCTCGCATATAATATGCACCGAGTTTTTTGGGGTTGATTGGCAGTTAAGATTAGCATTTGTTCAATTTTCTTGCAATTTATACTTTCTAAAAATAGGAATTTATTTCGTTTACATTATGTCTTTAAATGTAAAATTTATTTAATCTTTAGAGCAAACACACACAGACATGTTTACATAAAAATGCTACCAGCTTATAGCAAAAATAAGCTAACATTAAGAAAAACAAAATCATAAACCAACACACGTCCCAGTGGATATTTCTCTGTAACTACATGAAACATATTAATTTGGACTATAGATATAATTTACTTTTAGTCATTCCATCCCATATATGGTGAGGCATGTGGCTAGAAAATAAAGTTAATTATATAGTTTTATGTATAATATGTACTCATAACTTTTGGGCTGAAAACGTCTGGAAAAATAGTGCTTCTTATTCATAGATAATTATAGAATATAAGAAATCAATTTGTTCTTACTTTTATCCTCAAAATTTTGGTTTGGTTTCTTTAATTAATGCATATCAACCTTCATGGTTTATTTAATGCCAAAGCTCTCTTTGTAAAAGAACAGGAGTGGTACTATTTAACCCATAGCTGTGGTGGTGGGGGGATCAAAGAGTTCATACCTTTCCCAAGGGTATTAGAAATTTTGGGAAAAGGACACATTATCGATCATGATAACTTTCATAATGTGAATTTTACTTCATAACTGAAGTGAAAATATCTGCCATCTTTGATGAACAAACATTTTAATAAACATGTCTGACATTGTTCTCAGGAGGGAGAAAAATATCAATAAACCTGTTTTCTAACACAAAGTGGGGATTGCCTGTTTATTGGTCAGCATCAGAAATTGAACTCGGCACCAGAGAAGACTGAATGATAATAATTCTTTTGTGACCACTTTTTGATAGCAGAGGAATCGGGATTATAAAGGTATCTATGAAAGAGAATTGGTTA
>OY757925.1:2439274-2596774 GCA_963585895.1 Sepioteuthis lessoniana
CTTAGCCTATGTGTGTTTATGTAAAGAAATGAATAATGTGTATTTGAAAGTATTCATCAATTAAATGCAATATTGAATCACATCAAAGTAAGAGAGTTTATATTATAATTAATGGCAAAAATAAATGAAGGTAAGTACTTTATAATCAACATTTGATAGTTATCTTTCTTTAGAAATTATTATAATCAGGATAAATGTAAATGCAGATGTGACATTATCATTAAGTTGTATATTAAATTGGAAATTGCTTTCTCTAACACTATTATACTATCATAAATCATGGTACAATGTGCCATTTTTGCTGTGTTATGGTAACATTCATGCAAAAATCAAATCATTATCTGAAACATACAGTACAACTTAAATTCTATAAAACAAAAATATATACACCTATTCATTTTCAGGAAAGAAATTCATGAAATAAAAGATTGAAACAAATTAATCCTTTGAAATAAATGTAAATTATAAACAAAAAAAATATAATTTATATAACTTAGAGAAATTTACTGTAACCTTATTTTCCATTATATATATATATATATATATATACTGTTGGCCATGGCTTTATAGTATCTATTGCAGCTGTCCATGTCACATCTTAAAGCCTTTGGCATGTTCACAAAGCATTAAGCAATGGTCAGGATGTTGACATTTTGATACTCAATAGAAATCATCATGATTCAGTTAAATCTTCAGATGACTTTGAGTTGTCCATGTCTGCTAAATTTTTCTCTATTACAACTAAAATCTTGCTGATCTCCAACACAGTTGAAGAAGTCGTCTAGAAAAAAAGAGATATAAAAAAGTCATCAAATTTAGCCTGAACAGCCTATATATATATATATATATACATGCAGAAACACATATCTATCAATTTATAAATACACACAAACACACATATATATATGTTTATTTAATCACACCCTCCGTATATGTAGCATGTAACACAAGGTCATTTTTTAAACAGAGTTTAACAGGTTTGAGTTCAGAGTTTTCCTACTGGATTGATTGCTATACCAAAGTCAAGAACCTAGTCTGCTCTACTATTTACTCATAGCAGGAGAGAGAATTTTTGGATTCATGCCTTATCCTAAGATAGTTGTGCTATGTGAAATACAAACAGCCTCATTCAGTATTTAAACTCAGTTTGCTGTGTCCATTTCTTATAATGATAACCATTACACTACAAGCAACTCCACACACACACACACACACACACCTATATGTTTACCTATATATATATATATATATATATATATATATATATATATGCACACACTTTCACATGCATATATATATATATATATATATATATATATATATATATATATATATATATATATATATATATATATATGTACACTTTGCCTGCTATATATTAGAGAACTGAAAATCATGTAACCTGAATACTAGTTTTACATGTCTATCATAGAAAGAAATGCATGTAGCTAATAGTGAGCTAGACTTTAAAACAAGTTAGCATGTGACGCTGAGCATAAAAAAGCAGCCAACTAAAGTTGTGAATATAAATAATAAAAACCAATAAAGCAAGACAATTGAATATTTGTTTCTTTGTCAACAGTCAACCAGTGGTGCCAAGTAAAAGACAAAGAGTAAATGTTGAACAATTTGCTGTTCATTCTGCTTCTATTTCTATTTTGTTAATGTTCACTTGTCATTTGTAATAAGTTTTACTGACATGGAAAATGTATATGTGTCAGCATGTATACAAAGATGAGAATCGTTCAAAAGGTTCTAAGCCTCACCTGCATAGAAATCAAGACAGAAATCTCAATTAGTTTTTCTAGTTTTATAAAAAGTGATAGAGTGTTACTACAAGAAAAATGTTCAGTTATGGCACTTCTTTCTGAATGAGGCTTAGAACATTTTGTACAACCTTCATATATGCATGAATTGATACAGTGTCTTAGACTTTAATGACAAAATACAATTTGAACCTTTTTAAAATTTGGATTATTTTTCTAAAAGAATGAAATGTATATAAAAGACAAAAGTTCCCATTGTTTATGAGTTTCTTTTTCACTCCATCAAATTTCTAAAGATCTCTTTGACTTTGTTAAAGTTGATAAATCTGTAACTACTCGTATATGTCTCTACTTTGCTGAGAAATGAATATCTTTAAGCATCAAAAGAAATATGTGGTGTTAAGCATTTTCCAAAAGATATATCAGTACAGATTTCTTTGACTCTTTCTCTCAGCCATCACCCAGGTTAAGTCCTCTAGACGGCATCTAGTGTCTGCACAGAGCTGATGAAAGCATGTTTTTTGCAAGCTAACCAACACTAGTGTGTCCTTATTCTCTAGCAGTGTCTAATTTGGATAGTTTTTGAGATGGAAAATAAATAGCTGTATAATTATTGTTTTATAGGGTGCTCTTGGATGGTTTGTAAGATGTGGGGTAAGTTGTCATACAGCTGCAGTTTTGTAGGGTGCTGCTTCTAAGATTTCTTCAGAACTGCATGCAGCATCCTTGTGTATTTCCCATCTAGTTTTTTTCTCCATTTGTTTCATTTGAGTCAAAGTAGTTTGACACATATCGCAGCTTGGAAGATTACCATTTTATTTCATCAGAAATGAGATTTCTATATGTTTGATAAACTGTCAATAGCAGCCCATGCTTTACCAATGTATAAATGATAATTATAGAATCTTCCACTCATTTATTTATTTATTTACAATTAGTTATGATTTATCTACACTAAATCGGGTATGAATTAAAATTGTACTTAATGGACACGGAAGAAAGCCTTTAGGTGAGCTGACTTAAAATCATAAAAATTATTACTGATTTCTCTAGGGTCAATAAAAAGAAATATAATTGAATTAAATCCCAGAAAAAATAAACAAAACTCATGTATCTAAAATAAAGAAAAAGAATAACATAAAATAAGCCAAAGAAATAATATGTTTGAGAGAAAGGGTATCTAAAAAAGATTTCCTGAAAAGTGAAAAAAAGAATTATGATGATTATCCAGGGTTAAGTTTTTTAAGCAGAGTTTAACAAGTTTCAGTTCAGAGTTTTCCTTCTCCTTGACTAGTTGTCATACCAAATTTAAAGAGCTCAGTTTTCCCAATTATTTACCCAGAGCTTGAAGGAGAATAATAACATTGATACTTATCCTAAATGTATTAATGCAATCCAAACAACCTTGTTGAGGATTTGAACTCAGCTTACTGTATTCATTTCCTACAAAGATAACTCAAATGCCACCATTTAATAACTAATTACTCTGAACTAAAGAAAAGAAATGAGAGATATAAAAGTAAGGGTGTATATTTGGGGTGTGTTAAGTGAGTGCTGGACATCTACCAATCATAGTAAATTCATCAGAGATATTAAGCCTACACAATGATATCATCATGGATCCTAATTAGGAACAAAATTTTCTCTCTCTTGTTATTAAATATTTTGGCAGTTGTTCTGAAATAGATAAGGTGAGACGTTCATGGCATAACAGTTATTATTGTAGGAAATAGACTTGGCTCCCCAAGTTCAAATCCTGAATGAGGCTGTTTGCATTTTACATAGCACTAATACTTTTGGGAAAAGAATGAATTCAACTATTCTCCCCCCCCCACACACACACACTTATGAGTAATTAGTAGGGCAGACTGGGCTCTTCAATTTTGCTAAGGTAACTAGTCAAGGAGAAGGAAAACTATGAAATCAAACCAGTTGTACACTTGGACAGCGATGGGTTCCACTCGACTATTTGTGCCCAAGTTAGGTTACATGAGTATCACCTCTATAAACAAACTAGGGGACAAGACCAGTGAATAAGAGAGATAACATAATAATGGGAGAGTGATCAAAATAAGAAATGAAGGATGGGCAACATTTCACCAGTACACACTGTGTATCCATTTTATGATGAGAAGCATATTTATAAATTCTATGAAGGAATGAATATATTCCAGAAAACAATAAGTTTTAAGAAAAATTATTAAAATAATTATCATGTCAATGAAACCACACCTTATTTAATGCTATTAAATATTTGTAAAACATCATTTGGTTGCTAAAAATCTTCTCTTTTTTATGAAGATATATCTTCAGTATTTGAATAATATTTATGCTAGATAAGCAAATTTAGCATGGTTGCACACACTGTAACAATAATTACCATATTCTAATGATATTAAGTAGAAATAAAGTTTGATTATCGAAATGTATTATAAATGTTTTCCCTATATAAAGGCATTGAAATGGTTTTTACTATTGAAATGAAATGTACTGTAAGAATGCATTCTAAAAGATTTTTCAATAGGAATTCACTCTAGAGTATGTTAAAACTGGAATGTATTTAAAATTGTTTTTCTTTAGGAATACAGGATAAATGTTTATACTATAGGAATGCATTGAAAAATATTTTACAATAGAAATGAACTATAATGTATGTTACAACTGGTATATATTATAAATGTATTTTTATAGTCATACATTATGTTTTTATTATAGAAATGCACTGTAAAACTTATTGCTGCAGGAATGTATTGAAAATGGTTTTGATATAGGAATATATTATAGATGTTTTTACTATAAGAATACATAAGAAAATATTTTACTATAAAAATGTAGTGAAAACTGTTTTTTAAGTCATAATTATTCCAGAGTTATAAGTTTGACATTACAGATTACCTGGTGATTATAACAACCATACACCACTATATGAGATACATCAAATGATGTTAGACAGTTTTTTTCTTTTAGAAACATGAGTTTAAATTAGTATCCAAAAAGAAATATTTATTTACTTATGGATGTATTTCTTAAAAGGTCTTCAGTTTTGATGGAAAGCTCAAGCAAATTCTTGTTGTTTTCATCAAGTTTGGGTGTTAAAGTTTATTTAACATCTGCTAATGTTGCAGTTCTTTTTCCATCTTTATGGTTTACTGATGTATTGGAAAGAGAAATGCTTTACTTATATGTGATCAAGACAACTTTGGTCCTTTTGTTCAGTATCTAGCCAAATCCCATTCACTGACAAAATTCTGCTGCTGATTTGTGTTGTCAAGGAAATGGGTTTCCTATATTCAAAAACTTGGGTGGTGAAGGCTATGCTCAAGGGTGAATCATCCAAATAACTCCTATAGCAAATGTCATCAAGTCTTTATTTCGACAGAAAATTTTGATAGAAAAGGATTACGCGTATAGTCCTATGGCAGTACCGGTACAGGAAATGGTACAGGAAATGTCTAAGCAGGGAGATTCATGCAATATTAACCTCACATAAATTTGCCAGAAATTGGAAATCTACAGAAGCATGAAAGGTTTTGATTAAGATCAGAATCTTATCTGAGCATTTGTTCTAGAGGCTATATAAATAAATAAGTGTGGAAAGTGAGATAGAAAGATTAGCGTAAATAGTGAACAAATAATTTCATTGCTTTAAGTCTTTGTTATGAAACAGAAAATGTAGTCTATATGAAATTATAGGTGTTGACACAGTAACAAATAGGATAATATGTTGACTGTGTTGGTAGTTTATGGTAATCCAATATATGTTTTTATCAATACATTTCACTTTTGTGCAAGGATGTACGAGGCGGGGGCGGGGGGGTTCAGCAAAACGCCTATTAGATATAAAAGAAAAAAAAAAGAACAAAAAAGAGATTAAAAATTGTTATCTGGGAAAATTGATGCTAAATACCATGTTTTATTTGCATTTTTTGTGCCCCCAAATATTATGGCGAGTCCAGATTAGTGTAATGGTTAATGAGCTGGATTGTGACAGTGAAGTAAGCAAGTTTGAATTCCAGTTGTGTAATTATGTTCATTTTCGGATTTTTAAATTAGAACCGATACAGAAATATTTATTTACTTAGAGATATACTTCTTAAAAGTTCATTAGCTATGGGTTAAATAGTACCACTACTGTTCTACAAGAATGACTTTGCAGTAAATAACCCATGAAAGTTGATAAGCCATTAAAAAAAAGAAAGTGAAACCAAAAACAAAATTATGCTACCACTTGCCAGCTCAACTATTAACCCATTTACAATACATTTCTATAATCAAACTTTATTTCTACTTAATATCATTAGAATATGGTAATTATTGTTACAGTGTGTGCAACCATGCTAAATTTGCTTATCTAGCATAAATATTATTCAAATACTGAAGATATATCTTCATAAAAAAGAGAAGATTTTTAGCAACCAAATGATGTTTTACAAATATTTAATAGCATTAAATAAGGTGTGGTTTCATTGACATGATAATTATTTTAATAATTTTTCTTAAAACTTATTGTTTTCTGGAATATATTCATTCCTTCATAGAATTTATAAATATGCTTCTCATCATAAAATGGATACACAGTGTGTACTGGTGAAATGTTGCCCATCCTTCATTTCTTATTTTGATCACTCTCCCATTATTATGTTATCTCTCTTATTCACTGGTCTTGTCCCCTAGTTTGTTTATAGAGGTGATACTCATGTAACCTAACTTGAGCACAAATAGTCGAGTGGAACCCATCGCTGTCCAAGTGTACAACTGGTTTGATTTCATAGTTTTCCTTCTCCTTGACTAGTTACCTTAGCAAAATTGAAGAGCCCAGTCTGCCCTACTAATTACTCATAAGTGTGTGGGGGGGGAGGGGGAGAATAGTTGAATTCTTTCTTTTCCCAAAATTATTCAAGCAAAGTCAAAGCGATAATAGTTCCATTTTGAATTGGAACTCAAGTCACTGATTTCATTTCCAGTGATAAAAATGGTTACCCTAAGGATATATATGGATGCACATAAACATCATAACTCCACTCATTTGTAGCCAGATATCATTATATGAATTATAGGTTTGACTCCTGATCTTTCTTAAGGAATATTTTCCCACCACACTAAACTGAAGTCAGAGCCACAATATGCAGGAGAACTTAGCAATTTGTGTTCCTGCATGTAATCTCATGTTAAAAAGGCTCTAAGCCATATAATACTATGTGAGTTTAAATATCCTTAAATTATAGTATAAACTAAAAACTTATTCTGAAATATGGTGAAAAACTGTGTTCATTTTTCTTATTATTATAATGTGTCTCTGTTCAAGGATTTTTTTTGTACCAATCATTTATTTGTTAGATTAATAGCCTTGGAAAAGGTATGAACCCTCCTTTCCTTTCAGTTTTAGGTTAAATAGTATCACCATTGTCCTTTTGCAAGAATGACTTTGGTATTAAATAACCCATAAAGGTTGATATGCAATTAAACAAAGAAACCAAACCATTTATTTTTATTGTTTTAGATTTAAGTTAGAAAAAAATGTTCAGAAGTTTATTTAAAAAGATAATACAAGAATTGTTATTAAAAAATACTGCAGAAATATTTACCATGTTCTTTGCCAAGTGAAATGCTTTCAAATCATAGATATATTTCTTGACTCCTTCATTCTTTAACAATAAGAAAAAAGATTTTGAAAACTGATAAAATTCTTCTACTGCACAAAGACAATAGAGTCTTCTAAAGTATACTGGTAAATCTTTGGCATAAAAGGTTTATGGGAACAAAACAGTTGGGGAAAGATCTGATTATTAAGAGATGAACAAACATACTTACAATATTTTTTAAGCACTTTTAAAACAATTATCTTCACATTTTTCCTGTAAAGTATTCAAATTTTTAGTTTTTAGGGTAGTATTTCCCTCCAACTCAATCTTTAATTTCATGTTTTAGTGAAAAAAATTTTAAATTATAAAAGCAGTAAGAAGCAAAATAGTTTTGGAAAAAAATCAGAGTTGGTGACCATGAAAAAATATTTTTGAACTTATTAGATAGAAAAAGATATTTTTCATTACATGATAATGAAAATATAAAATATAATATGAAATATGGTAAAAATATTTTTTGACCACAATAACAAAAACAGAATAAAATGAATTAATTAGTAAATATAAATAAAAATGGGTAAATATAATGAAACTGCCTATTAGTAGAAATAACAACAATATAAAATAAAATATGATGATAAAATTTTTGTAAATAATAACAAAAATATAATGATAAATCTAATAAAAATATTTTTAGCTGAAAAGAACAAAATATAATAAAATTAAATATTGTATTAAATATAATAGAAATATTTTTTGTGGACAATAAAAAATAAAACAATGAAATATAATGATAAATATAATAAAAATATTTTTAGCAGACAATTAGAAAAATAAAATATAATAATAATATAATAGAAACATATTAAGTCGACAACAACAAAAATATAATAAAAAAATATTAGAAGATAATAACTAGAGAAAAATATGATCATAAATTTAACAAAAATATTTTAGTACACAATAACAAAAATATGATAAAATATGATAATGAATATAATAAAAATATTTTCAATAAATGATAAGAAAAATATAATAAAACAATGGAACATGATAATGAATATGATAAAAATATTTTTAGTTGAAAATAACAAAAAATATAATATGTTAATGAATATGATGAAAATATTATTAAATAAAATATTATGATAATATAAAAAAAACATTTGTGTAGACAATAACAAAAATTATAGTTAAATATGATAATAAATTTAATAAAAATATTCTTTGTCGAGAATGACAAACATGTAAGATATGATGATAAATATCATAAATATTTTTGTAGACAAAAACAAAAATATAATAAAATAAAATAGGATAATAAATTTGATAAAAGTATTTTTGCAGGCAATAACAAAAATATGATAAAATAATAAAAATATTTTTGTTGAGAATAACAAAAAAGAATTGATGGAATAAAAATATTTTTGTATACAATAACAAAAATAAAATAAGGTATGAAAATAAATTTAACGAAAATATCTTAATACAAAATAACAAAAATTAGATATAAGATAATAAATATAATAAAAATATTTTTAGTAGTCAACAAATAAAGAAATAAAAAGACATGACATGAATATTCTCTTTAATCCACCACAGTTTAGGGTACAATCATCTATGTCTCTTACTGTCCAGTTTGTTGGTGAACTGTAGAATATGCTGAATGCATCTCAACAGAAGCAATAAAATAATCCCACACACCCACAACATGTGTCCTAGATAAGACACTAAACAATCTGAGGATGAGGATGAGGCTCAGCAGCTTTAGGGAATATAGAGTACCCCTTTATTACCTTTACAACCAGATCCATTTTGAGCCAGACTGGTTGTACCTGTTAGGGTCCCATCTATGGGGGTCAAATAGAAATATGTAATCATTTTCTGATATTGAAATCATTTAACTGGGTGCCAAAAAATGACTAATATCAAGTTGAAATATTGGTGTAAGATAGCAATACTTTAAACCATTTCACTGTTTACAATCAATAAATAGCAATATTTGAAACCACTTAACTCTTAACCAACAAATCAGTTCTGGCTCATTTGAATATCTTACCTACAAACTATAAGTTTACAAATCATTATTTAATATATTTGTATAAACAGGATTTAACATTACATAAACTATGAGGGTTGATATGTCTTAAAACATGACCAACTAATCAACCTGTGTTTTTAAAATGAACATCTACAATTATATAAATATTGTCCAAGGACAATATTAAACTATTCTGTGGCTATATAGTTGATTATATCAAATAATGTGTAATTAATATGGTCAACTTTTAATTTTTGTTGGATTTTTTCATATCAGTTATTTTATAAAGACCGATACCCTGTTAGCAGAGTTTAGAATATACTTGACAGTATCTCCTCGACCCAACAAAATACGGGTGTCCTGTGTGTATGACACTAATCTGTATCTGAGGTTGAAGCTTGAGTTTAGGAGATCTGATGAGTGGGGAGTCAGTCATTTAGCCCTTTACTTACTGGTCCGCTTTGATCTGGGGTGGGTGTACTTTTTGGGCCCCATCAATGAATCAAAAAATCTGTTTAAAAATGACTCATATTTGATAGGACCGTGTGTAAAAAGTTCTTTGAATAACCACCCAAAAACAAAAACATGAATAAACATGGAATTCGATACTGTAAAACCTGTTGACATAAAATTACCCTAGACAGGCTGACATGTTGATAAAATCAGTCAATCAATCATAACCCATTTTAGACAAGCTACAAATAAAGGGATATTTGTAAGAATAAAATTTTCAATAAACTTATCCTTTTTTTCTCAGACGGTGGCTAAAGTTTGTTTTCTAGATTTTAAATGCTTCAATGAAAACGAACAAAACAGGGCTACCAATTTTTTTTTTAGTTTCAGAATGTTTTTCTCATGAATTCAGATCATTTTTGTTATGTCATTGAAAATTTGAAACAATTAAATTATTGTGCCAGGAACATAAATCATATTTTAACATGATTCTGAAAATAAAGATTCTCTAAATTAATTACTTTTGCTATTAAATTCTTATCAGGTTCTTTCAAGCTCTTAGCTTCAATATTTGCTTTTTCTACAATGTGTACTTGAAAAACTTATGTATAACAACTAAATATCCTTGATTCTATCTATTATATATATATATATATATATATATATATATATATATATATATATATATATATATATATATACACACACATATATATATATATATATAGAGAGAGAGAGAGAGGTGCATATAAATAGATAGATATAGATATATATATCAATTTACTTGAAACTATTATTAGTTATGAAAGAAATTTTTGCTTCATGAAATCAAACCTTTTCAAAAGAACTATATTATTTTATTTGATATGTATAGATAGCTAACATTTGATTTGAGAAGTGGAAAAATTCAGAAATAAGCAAAGTAGGAATAAAAACCAATTTATTTGATTGTTTGGGAAATAATGTTCAAATTTAGATTAAACTTTTTTTCTGAATTAATGAATTTAAACAGCGTTTTAATCAGTCAAAATAGGATTACCGAACATTTATGTATTTCTACCATTGATTAATAAGGTTATCTATACCTGTATGATAAAACGCTAACGGTTTTCATGCTAAGAAATATTTAAGTTTTTATCTCTTTGGATTGCCCAGTTGGTTGAGGCTGTAGAATACACCGACTGCATCTCTCCAGAGGGGTAAGACTCCTCAACAAGTGTCCTGGATATGACTCTAAACAATCTGATGGTGAGGTTCCAGTAATGCTGGAGCTTTGGGGAATGCAGAGTACCCCTTCATTGCCATCGCTCCCTGGTCGACTCTGGCCCAAAGTGGTAGCCCCTAATGGGGTCCTACCTATCGGTCAAATAAAACTAAACTATGTACTTATGCCAAACTGAATTACTTTAAATAGAACTGTTTTGATATTTAAACTACATACTCACACTAAACTAAATTTGTAATAGAACTGTTGTGACATTATATGAGATTAAACAAAAACTTGACTTATACTAAACTGAATTGTTTGAATTAGAATTGTTTGATGAAACTAAATAGCTTGAAATAGAAATGTTTTAGAAAATTAAACTGTGTACTTATGCTAAACCGAATTGTTTGAAATAGAACTGATTATTTGTATAAAAATGGATTTGGCATTAAATAACCTACAAAGGTTGATATACCATCAAACCCAAACAAACATCTCTTTGAAGTGGAATGTATTTTGGCATAAAAAAAAAGTGATGGATGGGTGAAGAATCAAGAGAATATGGTAAATGTGGAATGGTCTCATATCTGAAGTCAGTGAAAACAGATTTTAAACAGTTCTTTTTGACCCATAGATGGGACCCTAACAGAATTGACCTGTAAGTATTATCCATAAAAGGGTACTTCACTCTTCCAAGATCTTCTTAACTTGAGCCTTACCATTAGATGCAGTTTAGGATCATACTCAGGACAATCCTTTGTTTTCTTTTGGGGTGATGCGAGTCTTACCCATTTGCAAAAGATACAATTTGCATAGTCTAATCTCCACTAACAGGGCTAATTTTTGAAAATGAAAGAAATATTGAGTGTATAACTCCATAATATTTGAAATTTAATTAGGTCATCAAAAATTGCCATCTAAACATTAGAACACATGTACTTGAAAAGGAAGATCTGTTGAAAGGCACAAAACGAGAGGTTCCTATTAAGCAGCGTTAGGTACATATGTTTTAATCCCTCATAAAAGCAGATCAATTGAACTGAAAAAAAGGACATAGAATAATGCAAAAATAAACAGAAAACAACTGAATTTAATAATAGTTTTTATCTTGCTTCCACTTTTCTGTGCTAAAAACACATAAGTGTGAGATCAAGCTATACTGAGATGCCTAAGATGTTAAATAGTCTAAAAATTGCTTTGAGTATCATTGTATTTTTGTGTGTGTGTGTGTGTGTGTGTGTGTGTGTGTGTGTGTGTGTGTGTGTGTGTGTGCGTGCGTGCGTGTGTGCGTGTGTGTGTGTGTGTGTGTATTACTTAATATTTGTGAAGGAAAAATATTATTTTGAGATTAACCTTATCTTCAGAAAAGCATAAGTCGACCTCCAGGCCTGCTGACTCAATCAATTCTAAATTAGATATCTTATTCAGACAATTTTTCTCTAATATCTTCCAAGAAATATTCATGAAGATAACAACCATAAAAGAAAGATAAAGAGTAAGTGAACTAAAATGTCAGATGTTTACAAAACTTACTTCTCACAAAAAACCCCAAAAAAACCAGACACTTCTAACAAACTGCTCGGGGATTTAGGGAAAATGAGTACATTTTGGTTGTACTTTTTTGTTTGTTTGTTTTTTTTAACTTTGAAAAAGAAAACAAAGCTTATTTATTTAAAGTTAAAATTTGAAATAAAGAAAAATTGGTAAAACAAAAATTTTGTTTTAAAATCACCCAAACTTAGAAAAGCATTTTGACGAGTATAAGTATTTTTTTATCTGTTTTTTTTTAGTCATTTTTAGTACAATTCCCATGAAGCATTTATCTACAGCAATGAGAATACAACATGGGGCAATAATAAAAGTTAAGCTAAATAAAAATTTTAATTATGACCATCTTATAACCATTTTGGTGAGTCTTCTTGATGGTACTAAGTGTCTGTTGGAAGCCTGTGAAGTTAAAGTTTTGCAAGTCTGCCAACACTGGTATGTCCATATATCAGAATCCATTGGAGAATGTTGCTTCATTTTTAACAGCACCCAACATGTCTTGCTCATCTTGGATTGTTTGCAAAATGGGAGGTAAGTGGCTGGATAGCATCTGTTTTGAAGGGTTTTGTTTTTAGAATTTGTTCAAAACAGCACACAGGATAATTGTGTAGTGCCTATCTGGCTTTTTTCTCCCAGAATTTTGATAGAGTTTAAGTGGTGCAACCATACAATAGTACTAATCCATCTACAACTTGAAAAAATTACCATTTTATTTTATTAGCAAGATCAGATTTCCATATGGTTATTAACTTTTCAATGGCAGTCCATGCTTTGCTCATGCATGTATTGATATCATTTTCAGTTAATGAGATAGTGCTACCAAGGTCACTTGAAACAGAATAATTTCTCAGAGGAAATAATCATTAAATGGTAATTATAGAAACTTCCCCTCATTTATTTATTCATTTTAAATTAGTTGTAATTTAAATGTTATAAAAATGGTTTAAAACTGAGTTTAATGTCTTTTGAAAGTGGCCTTTTTAATTGAGGTGGTTTATGATCATGCAAATATATCTTATCTTATCAGATAAGCATTAATATTTTCTGATGCCACTTGCTTTCTCTTATTTTACACTCCTTTTTTTATTAGCATAATTTGTTTCATCAAGAAATATCAACATTTCTTGCAGGTTCTGAAAAACACACAACCATTGTTGATATTAAAACTCACACTAATCTGAAAAATGTTTTTAAATACAATTTCAACAGAATTATTATTTCTTTTAGTATTATTATTGAAATCTAAATGACTTTAAATAAAGTCATTTACTTAAGAAGAACCTGAGAAATTATCTCATTTTGGGGTTAGAAAGAAAAAACCTCAAACAAACAAATGAATTATACTTTTTAAGTATAATTCATTTGTTTGTTTGCGGGGGGGTATTTGTTTATTTATTTAAATTTTTGCTTTTCTCTTCCTTCTCTACTCTGTTAGTAGGGCTTAGAATACACCAACCGCATCTCCTGCAGATGGATACCCCACTCCCAAAAACAAGGATGAGTATCTCAGGTATGACACCATACTGCACCTGATGGTGATCTGAAGAGTGTGGAGTACCACTTCATGGCCATCACTCCCTGGTCTACTCTGACCCAGAATGGTACGGGCTGTTAGGGTCCCATCTATGGGTCAAAATTAGCTGTTTAAAATTGATTTCTATTTTATGAGACCATGTACAAAATAACTGTCAAGAAACAGCTATTCAAACAATGTAAATATTGATGTACACAATTCCCTAACCACTTGGCAGAAAATAACTTGAGATGAGTTGACATACCTTTAAAATCAATCTGTCTTTTCCTTTCTCTTGGTTAGGTTAAGATCAAATGCAATTTCATGTGAATATAGATTAAGTGAACGTAGATCAAATATTTGCCAAGGTCTTCATATACCCACATAAGAGGAAAATAAAGAAAGGGAAAAAGAGAGAGAGTGGATTAGAGGAAACTATCTTAGAAAAACATTAAAATAAACATGAGATACTTGTTAGGATGTCAAGTCTTGAATTACAGCTGGTTATTTTAGAATCTTTGTTTTTAAATAAAATATTTACATCAACCAGTAATTGTTAGTATAAAAGTTAAAACTTGTATAACAGAAAGGACATTTACCATTCATATGGTTATATTTACTTATAAAGCGAATTTTGTTTTGTATAATCTAAGAATAAGATTATAACATTGTTTTCACGCAACTTCAAATGAAGGATTTAATCTTAAGCTCATATAAAACTACCGAGAGACTAAAGTTTTAGTGTTTTTATTGCATGTTATAGATTTGTTTCTTGGTTTAATGACATATCAGTCTTCATGGGTTATTCAATGTTTAAGCAATCCTTGTAGAAGGATAGAAGTGGTACTACTCAACCCATAACTGGAGGGATAATAGAGTTCATGCCTTCCCAAGAGTATTAGACCAAAAGTGAACATGATAGCCTGACTGCAGTTCAAACTCACTTATTATGATGTCACAGGCCAACATGTCAGCCATTACACCCCAGAGACTTCCTCTACATATGTCAGTTTTAGGGTTATCTGCAACAAGTCTCCCCCCCCAAAAAAAAATGACAGATATAGCTACAGATTTATTTTTCAAATATGCACTATCATTATTGTTTATTGATGGTATTCAGTTGATGGTAAAATTTATTCAAAACAACAATAATCAAATTTTTATATGTGTGATTTAAATGCTGTTAACAAAGAAATGCTTTTTATTGTCTGTGAAAAGCCAAAGAATAAATTTTTCAAGGTTTGAAAGCTGACTCTTATCAGAAAAAATATGCCATATTTCTATAATGGCCTTTTACTAGGATAAGTTCTGTCCTAAAAGATACCACAATATATGAATGTTGCAAATAATTACCAAGACTTCTATACATGATGGCATCAAAAAGAAGCCAATAACATTTAGAGATTTGCATTCAGATGTCTGGGTTTATTAATGTGTGATGTCTCCTTAAACTGAACTTTATAACTGGATTAGTTTTCAAACATGAAAAACTTTGTCTTTTTTGCTTTTATTACTAAGTCCACTACTCTCCTGAGCAATTCTTGAGGGACTTTTTGCTCTGCTTGCCAACTAGTATAAAAGCACTAGCCTCTAAGGTCTGACAAAATCAAATATCGATTGACCCTTCTCTTGATTAGTGTGACCGTTTATAGCAGGGTAGCCAACAAAACAGTCAGCTGCAATATACAAGAGTATTTTGAATAATCTCCAGCACTTGTTCATCAACAATATTTCTTCGACAATTTTTCCATTCAACTTTGCAACTGATTTCTGAGGACTGATGAAATAAAAACTTATTTACTTATGCATATTATTTTCTGTAATGTAAGTTTATCCAAAGCTTATTTTAATTCACCGACTATCTTTTTATGCCTGTCTTTCTGTTATTGATAACTAAATGAGGAGTTGTCCAGTTGGCTGGGGCTGTAGAATACACCAACTGCATCTCTCAAGAGGGGTAAGACCCCCCCCCCAATGAGTGTCCTGAAAATGACACTAAACAATCTGATGGTGAGGTTCCAGTTATGTTGGAGCTTTGGGGAATGTGGAGTACTCCTTTATTGTGATCATTCCCAGGTCCACTCTAGTCTGGAGTGATAGCACCTGCTACAGCCCTATCTATTGGTCAAATAGAACTAAACTGCATACTTATGCCAAACTGAATTACTTGAAATAGAACTGTTTGGACATTTAAACAGCATACTAATGCTGAACTGAATTGTTTGAAATAGAACTGTTTTGGTATTTAACTGTGTTTAAACAAAAACTATTCTTATACTAAACTAAGTTGTTAGAATTAGAACTGTTTGACTAAACTGAATAGCTTGAAATAGAAATGTTTTAGAAAATTAAACTGTGTACTTATAATAAACTGAATTGGTTGAAATAAAACTATTTATTGGTATAAAAATGTATTTGGCATGAAATAACCTACAAAGGTTGATATGCCATAAAACCTAAAGAAACAAACTTAATGAGTAGCTACTAATAAGACACAGGAGAAAATTAAAACATATCCATTTTTAGAATTTCAAAACTAAAAATTTTTAACAAAGAGTTCAATTTATAATGTAAATATAAAAGTGGACTCTAAACTTTTGTCTATATGGATGATTAAAGTGTATTTTATCTTTTTGTTTAACTACACAAAGTTGATGGAGATACTTGTTGGTATATTAGTTATCATCATTAAAAGTGGACTCAGCTGAGCAAGTTTCAATCCTGAATGAGGCTATTTTAAGTTTCTCATAGTGCTTACACTTTTGGGAAAAGTATGAATCCAACTATTCTCTCTCCAGAAAGCAGTAAATAATAGGACAACCTGAACTCTTTAATCTTGTCATGGCAACCAGTCTCGGAGAAGAACAACTGAATTCAAACTAGTTGTAGACATAGAGAGGGTCGGACTTGACCATACCATTTCTGTTTAAGATACTCTACATGAGTTGTGCCGCCATGACAAAACCAAGTCACAAGATGAGACTTTCTCTCATAACGTAAAAATGTCTGGTTGAAAATTCCCTTGTGAGAAACTAACATTAATGACCTTTTTTCCCGGTCACTAGAAAGTCAAGATTAAAAAAGAAAAAAAAAATCCACTTTTGTAGCATGAACAATAACTACCAAGGAGTTAGAAATATTTACCTCTCATCAAAGTTTATTAGCAAAAACAGTTGGGTGTTACAAGACTAGAATCCTGTCGGGTATATTTTCAATTAGTTTTAAAGTATTTTTTCATGTTAATTTAGAACAATAATTATTTTGATACATTTAACTACACTTCACTGATATGAAATAATACCAATTAGCCTGTACAGAAGAAGATAAAATCTTTACATCTCTTTCATAAAGCCACATTATTTCCCCAAATTATTTCAATCAAAATATTGTTTTCAAAATAATATTATGATCATTGAAATAATAGGAGTGCTTCATCTTAAATAAGTTGAAAAATCACCAGAATAAAGTTCTTAATTATTTCTTTTGAAAACAACATTTTGGTTCATTTCAGGCAAATTCATTTCTCTGTCTAAAGGACCATGACATTGTTCAGGTCAAGAGCTTATTCATTGTCCATGTGATTAGATTTCATTCAGACTCTTTCATAATTCAAGATGGATTCAGCAGACACAAGTTGGCTTTATTGATCAATTAGGTCATTTCTTTACCATTGCTTATTACCATGTTCATATATCTGTGATGAATATAAATGAAATACTTTCTTCCTCTTAGTTCCATCTATGTAATTAGTGATTCTAATACTTGGAGGTGTGCGTAAAGTGAACTGTTATCTGTATAGAAAATGGAATTGGCAAAGCCAGTCTGAATTAGAGCTGAGTCTAAGGTTCTCATCATAGTAAAATTTTAGTTAAAAAGAAAGATTCTCCACATTGTTTTGCTTTATCTTATCACCAGATAACTTCATAAAATCTCAAAAAAGATGGAGTTTTCATCCATCCAAATTGGCTCATTTCATTGGGATGCATTTTTTATTAGACAGCATCAGATTTAAGAATATCATTTGGTTTCATTTGAAATTATGATCATCCTGTCAGTGGAACTAAGAATAAGCTGATAGTATCTGTTGTGGAGGGGAAAGCCCCCCCCTCTGAAAGGCGTGTGCTGGGTTGGACACTAAACTGCATCTGATAGTGAGGTTACTGTTCTGGAAATCTGGAGAGTGTAGGATACCTTTTCATTGCCATTACTCCCAGGTCCACTTTGACCCACAATGTTAGTGGGAATGCAAGTTTAAAAAATTATTTTGATATTTGGAACTTGCATTCATATTCTAGGTAAGAATAAATTTCAATCACTGTCATTGCCCTGTTACAGGGCTTAGACTGCATTGACTTTATTCTCTGAAGAGAGTAAGATTCTTCACTAAAAAATCGGTGTTCTGGATATGACCCTAACCTGCATAGAGACATCCAACTAGCGTAGAGGCAAATGTCCTGGATTGTGACATCACAGTAACCAAGTTCAAACTTGAATTGTGCTATTATGTTCAATTTCAGACCAATCGCCTTGGAAAAGGCATGAACCCCTTTATCCCTCTGGCTATGAGTTAAATAGTATCAGTACTGTTTTTCTACAAGGTTGACTAAGGTGTTAAACAACCAATGAGAAACTAAACTGCATCTGATGATAAGGCTCCAATTCTAAACATCTGGGGATTGTGGAATGGCCCTACATTGCCATCACTCCCAATTCCACTTGGAATCACCGCAATAGTTCCAGTTAGGATCCCATCTATGAGCCAAATAGATCTTTAACAATGATTTGTATTCAGTGGGACCATGTACAAAAAAACCCTTCAAAGAAACAACTTCACAAACAATGAATGAATCTACAATTCTCTAACCTGTAGGCATAAAATAACCCAAGACAACTTGATACACCATTAAAATCAATCAATTAAAATGATGGTGGCCCCCAATGCACATACCATATTTTGTTATTCATACCAAAATTCAAAAGGCACAATAACTATTTGTATTCAAATTTGTTTTTTTTTATAAAGGAATTTTAATCAAATTAATTTTAGAATATGTCAAGCATAACAATAATCTTACAAATAAATAAACCAGGGTTGTGTATATTGATAAATAAATTATAATAATTAGATTAATTTTTGAAGTTATCAAATAAACATTTTATATATGCCTTCATAACTTGATTGAAGTTATGGCAGAATTCAATTCTATCTAACAAAAATGGGCCTTAATGAAATGCAATTTACATGGTCAAACTCTTGCCCAAATATCCTGTGAATGATATGGAGTGATAGCTAATAAAGAAGAGAGTATTTGAATAAGCATTTGGGTAGACTGCTTTTGTTAGCTACTTTAGCAGCCCAAGTCCTAGCAGTAATAAGCTGTTTAGCCCAAAGTCTATCTTGACAGGGTCCAATTACTGTTGGTATAGTTTAGCCTCTCTTTTATCTTCTTCATGTATTGGGACTAGATTCCTAACTTCAATACCATGCGGCCATGATTCCCTGTAGAATTTCTCCCCAGGTTTTATCTTTAATTCATTCCACTCTTAGAAGGAAGCAGATTCTTATCCCGCATTTCTAAAATTTATTCTACTTTTGATAAATAATTGGTGTAATTTTGATATCATTGTTGTTCTCACATCTTCCGAGTTCCTCTTCATGACTGTTTCCCTATTATACAATATTCCAAATCTTCGAGTGTTCTTCTACCAATCATTGATTAGACTGAAATTTCTTTGCAAGGTTAATGAACCAAAAGTTTTGATGGCAATTTCCACTTGCTGAGGTCATGCAATCAGATGGAACTTAGATTTACCAATGACCTTTCATGATACTTTCCCCTCTATTGGGAAACAAGTCTTGAATTAAAAAGTAATGAATACCACAGTTAATTTGAATTTGTTAAATGCACAGGTGTATGGAAAGAATGTGCTTTTATGTGTATGTGTGTGTGTATATATATATGTATATATATATAGGCATATGTGTGTACATAGACCTGTATGAATGTATGGTTTGGCTTCTTTGTTTAATAGCATATCAACTTTCACGGTTTATTTAATGCCAAAGCCATCCTTGTTGAAGAACAGTATGGATACTATTTAACCAAAATTTGGTGGGAGAGATAAAAGAGGTTCATACCTTTCACAAGGTTATTAGTTTGAAAGTGAATATAATAGCACAACTGGATATCAAATTCACACATTATGATGCAGCAGCCGACCCCAACTTGTTGGCCCATCGACCATTGGGACTCCTTTCTTATCCACATATACAAATAGTACAACTGGATATCAAATTCACACATTATGATGCAGCAGCCGACCCCAACTTGTTAGCCCCTCGACCATTGGGACTCCTTTCTTATACACATATACAAATAGTACAACTGGATATCAAATTCACACATTATGATGCAGCAGCCGACCCCAACTTGTTAGCCCCTCGACCATTGGGACTCCTTTCTTATACACATATACAAATAGTACAACTGGATATCAAATTCACACATTATGATGCAGCAGCCGACCCCAACTTGTTAGCCCCTCGACCATTGGGACTCCTTTCTTATACACATATACAAATAGTACAACTGGATATCAAATTCACACATTATGATGCAGCAGCCGACCCCAACTTGTTAGCCCCTCGACCATTGGGACTCCTTTCTTATCCACATATACAAATAGTCATGTATGAATATAGCACATATGAACATTATACTTAAATGCATTACACTCATGTATTAATGGGTTTGTTAGTATCAATTGCCATCAAAGATTATATTAAAAGACATAATAGATTAAGATGAAAGGATATTCATCTATATTTGTACATCTATTGAATAAAATAATAAAGAAATGAAAGAAGTAAAAATTCTCTCTAGCAATAGACTACCACTAAACCTAATTAATCAAATAAGGATGGTTTTAGTAGGACAATTCTTTATAATCTTTTCTTTTTGAAATTTTGAAATTTAAATCTTGCTGATATATTACATCTATTCATTTATTGCAGGAAACTCATCTTAACCAGAGCTTTTTTTTTTTAGAATGAATCAAAAAATTCTTTTAGACTAAAACCTTCTCTTGGATCAAATAAGTATATACCATATATCTAATAAGTATATATCTAATAAGTATTTATCTTATATCTGATAAATATATATACCAAATTTGTTTGCTGTATATCACACTCTTTGGTTATGTATCGAGACAAATAAACTTTTCTTAGTTATTAATACACAATCAATTGAACTTGCCTGATTTTATATTTGTTAATTATTACTTACATGCATGTTTCTGTGTAGAACTCAGCATTTTAATGAGCAGAATAACAACAATAATAATTACTAGCATCCAGTCAGCAGACAAAAATAAAACAAGCTGTAACCCAATACAGACTCTGCTCTACTACTAAACAGGCTAGTATATATATATATATATATATATATATATATATATATATATATATGTGTGTGTGTGTGTGTGTGTGTGTGTGTATATATATATATATATATATATATATATATATACTAATATGTCCATTCCTGGAGTAGTGACCAATCACAATCCAGGGAATAGACATATTAGTGTATATATAAATATATATATATATATATATATATATATATATATATATATATATATATATATATACTGGCCTGTCTAGTAGTAGGGCAGAGTCTGTTTTATTTTTGTCTGCCTACCTAATGAATGAAACATTGTTAATATAACAACTAAAATGAAGACAACAAATTGAATAAATCACTGTTTTTGGAAAGTTCCAATTAGCTAGGGAAGTAGTCTCATGGGGTGGGGATCTTAAAAGTCATGTGTGGCTTATTATCAGCCAATGTTAGGAAGTATGTTTTTTATTTCAAAGTTGTGGGTGTCATTGATTCCAAATGTAACAGAACAAATTTCAGTTTGTAGTGCAGGTAACTGGACAAAATCTTCAGCTTTGTTTTGCTTTTTAGAACACTTTACTTCCAGCAAAACAAACAAAAAATCTCTTGACCAAAACCAACCACTTCTATCTTGAAATGATATGCACTTGCAGTTGTAAAATTTCATTGGTAGATAAAAGATAGTGGAACAAACAGGAAAAAGTGATTTGACTATTATCCTGTTTTTCCTAACTCACAGAGGAGAAGAAAAAATCAACTAGCATACCCTCTTTTTTAAAGCAGTCATTCAAGTATTTGAATAGTGTGAGTATTTGTTTATCTTTCTAGTTTCATTTGTTTTAAATGAAAAAAATTTAAAAAGCCTGGCATTAAATGATTGTTTAAGACTCGTTAGACCATTTGGTGGTGTAGTAAATTCAATTCTTACCATGTCCCCAGATTAAGCCAAGATTATTAAATATTTGCTATTCTTATGTAAATTTCCCAGAATACATTTATAATAATGGCCCAAATTTTAGTTTGGTGTTATTATTCTTACACATTAGAATTGGTGACTTCAACATTCTGGAGGAGCTTGTGGTGAAATGGTTATCATTGTTGGAAATGGACACAAAAAAACAAGTACAAATTCTGGATGAAGCAGTGTGCATTTCACATGAAGCAGTGTGCATTTCGCTGATACCTTTGGGAAAAATATGAATCCAATTATTCTCCCTCCAGCAAAAAATAAATAGTAGAGTAGACTGGGCTCTTAAATTATGGTATGGCAACCAGCCTAGGAGAAGGAAAACTCTAAATTCAAACTGCTTAAACTCTACTTAAAAATGAACCTTGTGTTGCATCCTGCATGTGCTGGTAAATTGACACATGCATGCATGTTTTTTGCTAATTATTTCATCATCTTTCTGTGTATGACGGAGGAATGTATCTTTGCATACCAATATTGATTTATTGATCAATTGATTGATTTCAATATCAAGTCAATTCATCTGGAGTTATCTTATAACTAGACATTCATTATATTTACATTTTATTGTATTTCATTTTTTGGCATATAGTCCTATCAGATGCAAATAATTTCAGAACAGATTTATTTGACCCATAGATGGAATCCTAACAAGTACAACCACTTTAATTCAGAGAGGACCAGGGAGTAATTGCAGTGAAGGAGTACTCTATTCTTCCCAGATCTCCAGAACAGGAGCCTTACTGTCAGGTACAGTTTCGAGTCAAACCCAGGACATTGGGGTGGAAACCACCTTACCTCTCTGCAGAAGAGACAGGTTGAATGACAATATTGGTATTTATAGCGATTTTGAGGGATTCTTTGAGTAAAAAATACAACAAAAAACCCTAATAACTTAGGAAATTCAACCTAAACTATATACTGATTTTTTTTTTTAAATTCCAAGTTGTATGTGATAACTAATCTCACCAACTCAGTGTTTAAGAAGATAGTAAAACCTCTCTGCTGATAGTTCACTGCTCTAAACACTAAATCAAACCTGCAATTAATTGTAAGGGTCTTCTACTTTGTCAGATTAATGTGATCTTTGGTTGGTTGTGATCACCTGAAACAATTCCGGCTGACTTAGCATATCTTCAGAATAGTTGAGATCAATTGCTAATGATTGGTTGCTGACTTCTGCGCCAAATAGCCGATAAATTAGTCCAGTTTAATTTACTATATCAGTTGCTGAGGGAAATACCAACCCACATTCCTCTTTGATATCTACATCACAGTCAATGTTTGATCTAGCAAAAGTTAAGAATTCATTTATATAAAAGTTGTGTTAAGTTTACTAATGGTTTTCTATTTACTATGATTTGAATACTTGTTATTTTCCTTCTCCAGATTGAAATAAAACTGTCCTAAATAGTTGATAAAACAATTTCTTTGAATAATAAAGCAGAAAAAAAAAGACAAATTGTTTTGTCTGTTGTTAGGAGGCATCTGATTTGATTCTTGTATTGCCTGTTGACATATAATAAGGTCAGATAATTGACCTGCAATATGAATGTGATGTTAAAATATGTGATTGCATCAGATAATTAGATGATGATATATCAAAGATGGATCAGATAATTAGACTATGATATATGAAATATGGGATTGGATCAGATGAATAGGCTACAATAGAGAGAATATATGATTAGGTCTAACGATTAGACTAAAATCTAGTCGATGTATGATGTGATCAGCAATTAGGTTACAATGATGCTGTCAGGTGATTAGACTATAACATGAAAATATATGACTGGGTTCTGTGATTCAGACTACGAAATGGCAAATACACAATTCCAGGTATCTCACCATTTTAATTTCAACATCCCCCCCAAATTTAATTTCCTCATTCTCCAAAACATTGTGCATTTTGTACATTTATTTAAATGATCAAATTCAAGTCATTTACAAAAGGCCTACTAGTGACCAATTGTTTCTATCTTGTAATTTTATGCGCTTTCTAATCTAATTTGTTCCTTGTATTTATCCAGCCCTTTGGCCTAGTGGGTAGAGTGTTCGCCAATGGTTCGGGAGACCAGGGTTCAATCCCAGGTCAAGTCATACCAAAGACTTTAAAAATGGTGCTTGATACCTTCTTGCTTAACACTCAGCATTATAAGGTGCGTATCAAGGGAAAAGTAGAACAATCCAGGGAATGGAGTCGCGCCCTCCCCAACACCTCAGTGTAGTAGCTATCAAAAAGGGAGCCTTCAGGTCACCCTCAACTACAATCACCATCACCAACTTTATTATTTATAGAGGCATGCATGATGTAACGTTTATCATCATAGGGAATGGACATTGCATACCAAGTTCAAATGCATTTCCCATTAATATGCTTGGAAAAGATATGCATCCAACTATTCTCCCTCCAGATATAGGTAAATTGTAGGGTTCATTAACTTGGTATGGCAACCAGTCTAGGGGAAAGAAAACAGAATTTAAACTCCACTTAAAAACTGACCTTGTGTCACATTCTGATTGTGGTGAAAGGGGTTGTGTAAATCCATAGATTTCATTCCGCCCTTCTCACAGATGTGATGATTGCGATTTCATCGTAAATTTTGGTTTTGATGTAATTTGTTTTAAAATTCATTTACCTGTGGATTTTATTTCACTTTTCAAATGTGTTTACGCGCATTATGACATCTTCAATTACTTTTTCTTGTCTTTTGAATTTTTCATGGAGTTGCTTTTCATGTTATCTTTAAATTCAAATCTTTGAGCTTGTCAAATCCAACATTTAATATCCTTTTGTGAGTTTTTTTTTTCCTGTTTTTTGACTATTATGATTAAACTCTCTTTACTCCATTTACTCTTGCTCATCTTTTGATTGTTAAGACAATCTTCAATGCTTATGAGTCTTTTTTCCGTCTTTTCTCGTCTATTAACATTTGTGCTCGCTTCTCCAGTTTCTAGTTCTTTGATCAAGAGTTTTCAGTTCTTCTTTTGTAAGAGTCTTGAATATCTTACAATCAATATCTTCTCCAAGTTTTCAGTTCTTGTCTTGGACCAGTCTTGTAAGAATCTTGAATATCTTAATACCTATATCATCTCCAAGTTTATGGTTTCATGATATATCTGTTCTTTAATCCTGTCTAAAAAAAATCTTCCCTTGTTATTTTCAGATATTATTCCTTCATCTTTTTATTTCTCTATCTTTTGTTTAATCTTCTTCAAAATATTTCTCGGTCTTTTTCATTTAATGCTTTTATGAACACATTGTTTGGTTGCTGAATTTCTTTTTTACTTTCTATGTGTAACATAATCGAATGGTGAGATCTCTTATTGATGTGCAGAGTAAAAGTTAAATAAGTTCAAAAAACTGTTAAGTTATGTATTTGAGTAATGGTTGATGAACATGAGGTCACTCTGAGACCATGACTCTGATTGGATAATTCAATCATGTGGCCAAAATGGTTTAGATAAATAGTTGAAAATCTAATTAGTTGGTTTTCTGGAACTGATCTGCACAAGTGCCGATAATGGGTGTACATAGTTTTCCCATCCATTGAACCACTCCTCAATGTACACGAGTAATATGTAAAGAAGAAAGGATATCTTAGTCATAGATGAAATAAAGAAAGGGGGGCGGCACGAAAAGCAAATTATTTATTCTTCTTAGTAAGAAATGTCTTAAAGAAAGAAAGGAATTGAACTGTTATCCTCATCATCATCATCATCATCATCATCATCAAAGACAATGTTGGAGATTTTACAAATGATCAGACACATTTGACCATCATATGGTAACAAAGGTTATTCCAATACTTGAAGAATCAGAAACAATTTTCAAGTCTCGATTCCTTTTTAAGGTTTTCACTAAAATTCTGCCTGTTTTTAGATTTGTTTTCAAATCCCTTTTATGTTTGGCATGCAATGTTTGAACGTCAACCACTTGATAATTCCTCAAGATTCTGCACATGGAACTGGGATTAATGATAGATGGAGATATGTTTCTTATAATATATTTTATCATCAGGAAATCCTGCTGAGTATTTCCTTTCAGAGCATCTCTCTGGCTAATGGAGGTTACTTGGCAGTACCCGTTACCTCTCCAAGTAGTATAGGGTAGATCATGGTGAGTTACATGGTACCAATAGTAAGTGATGATCCCTGACTATATTTCGTGCTTTGTAAGTCTTGTTGAAAAGCTGCTCCTTTTTTGGTTGACTTTGTTTTGACAATAGACATACTCATTCATCCATTGGATTAAGAGTCTGATATCTTGACAATGAAAATAAAAGCCGAGAAATAAAATGTTTAATTTCTAACAAAACAAAAAGGAAAGCAAAGATTTTTTTCTGCATTTAAAATTCCATACTTCTTAAGAAAAAGAGTTGATGGCTTTTATTGGCTGATAAGTTTTGCACAAATAGCAAAGTTATTCTATTTATCTTTATTTTTAGACTGATTGATTTTAATGGCATGTCAACATGTCTAGGGTTATTTTATACCTACAAGTTAGGGAATCATGTTCATTGTATGTTCATATTTACATTTTTTGTGCAGTTGTTTGAGAAGTTTTTTTTTGGCACATGTTCTTATCTAATGATAACCTAAGATGGTTTTATAACAGATCTATTTGACACATCAATGTGACTCTAACAAGTGCAACCATTCTGGATCAGTGTTGACCTGGGAGTAATGGAAATAAAAGTGAACTCTACACTGCCCAGATCTTCAGAACTGGAGCTTTATCATCAAATGCAAATTTATGCCATACCACAAACACTGCATAAGGAGAGGTTTTACACCTTTGCAAAGAGATAGTCAGTGTATTGTAAGTTATGCCAATAGGATGTTCTTACTTTTAGACAACAGTTTCTCAAAGAGATAGTGTATTGTAAGCACCATGTCAATAGGATGTTTTTATTTTTAGACTACGGGTTTTCAAAGAGATAGTGTCTTGTAAGCCATGCCAATAGGATGTTCTTACTTTTAAACAACGGTTTTTCAAAGAGATAGAGTCAGTGTATTGCGCGCCATGCCAATAGGATGTTCTTATTTTTCGACAACTGTTTTTTAAAGAGATAGAGTCAGTGTATTGTAAGCCATGTCAATAGGATGTTTTTATTTTTAGACTATGGGTTTTCAAAGAGATAGTGTCTTGCAAGCCATGCCAATAGGATGTTCTTACTTTTAGACAACGGTCTTTCAAAGAGATAGAGTCAGTGTATTGCGCGCCATGCCAATAGGATGTTCTTATTTTTAGACAACTGTTTTTTAAAGAGATAGAGTCAGTGTATTGCGTGCCATGCCAATAGGATGTTCTTATTTTTAGACAACTGTTTTTTAAAGAGATAGAGTCAGTGTATTGTAAGCCATGCCAATAGGATGTTCTTTTTTTAGACAACGGTTTTTCGATTATTTTATTTTTTTTAACTTGAATTTTCTTTTATGTTTTTTAATTTTGATTGCTTTTTATCTCAACTCACTTTACTCATTATTTCTGTGAAAGGGAAGAATAGCCTGTATTAGAGAGAATAGAAAAATATAAGCCGTTGTGATAAGGTGTGGTTTAGACTTCAGCAATGCCAATTGCTCTTGTATTATAGTTGATAACACACCTGGTACAGATAATGTGACTTTTCCATGGAAAAATGGGACATCAGTTTGAATTTCATCCACTATTTATCCTTCACTGTTGAATCAGTTGTATAAATGATGGTCGAAGTGAGTTGTGATAAAAAGCAACAACTATAATTATTTGGGTATAACACACACTCAGATAGAAAATGCACCCCTAAGTTTGAATTATTTGGGAGGAAAAAATTCGTGTGTATAATACAGACTGACTTTTAGAATTCATAGTTGCAAAATTTAACCTAAATTTACCATTAGATCAACTTCCTATCAGTTTCTGCATGTTAAAAACAAGAATCTATACAGTTTACACTCTGTCTTAAATTGAATACTTTCATTTGGTTTGGTCTCTTTGTTTGATGACATATTAACCTTCATGGGTTATTTAATGCCAAAGTCATCCTTGTAGAAGAACAGTAGTGACACTATTTAACCTATAGCTGGAGGATAAGGGGTTTCATACCTTTTCCAACAGTAATGGTCCAAAATGGAATGTAATAGTGCATCTGGAATTCAAACTCACTTACTTTGAGGTCACAGTCCAGTACTTTAGCCATTAGACCATTAGGACTTCCCACTGACAGTATTTCAAGAAAATACTTGGACATGTTCACACAAAAATGCTACAAGCTTGTCAGTCCAGTCGGCTGGGGCTGTAGAATACACCAACTGCATCTCTACAGATGGTTAAGGCTCCCTCAATAGG
This sequence comes from Sepioteuthis lessoniana, assembly GCA_963585895.1. NCBI lineage: Eukaryota > Metazoa > Mollusca > Cephalopoda > Myopsida > Loliginidae > Sepioteuthis > Sepioteuthis lessoniana. The sequence continues at coordinate 2,468,089 of OY757925.1, forward strand.
TGTCCTGAGTATGACACTAAACAATCTGATGGCAAGGCTCCTGTAATGCCGGAGCTTTAGGGAATGCAAAGTACTTCTTCATTGCCATCACTCCCAGGTCTACTCAGGCCCAGAGAGGTAGCACCTGATTAGGGTCCTATCTATGGGTCAAATAGAACTGTTTGATATTTAAACTGAGTACTAACAAATGGCTTATGCTAAACTGAATCGCTTCAAATAGAACTATTTGTGTGTAAGCAAATGACTAATGTTTAATACTTGAAACCATTGAACTTTGTTGACTTACGTTTACAAATCACATATCTAATAAATATGAAATAACCAGATTTGACATTGAATAACCTAGAGTAATTGATATGCCATTAAAAATGAAACCAAATCAAACCAAACCAGCTTGTAGTGAAAATAAACTCATATCAGGAGAAAAAAATCATAAACAAATTCCAGTGGATATTTTTCTCTTTTGGTTTAAAACACATTAATTTGAACTATAGGTATAATTTACATTGAGTCATCCCATGCTGAATATGGTGAGGTATGTGGCCAGAAAAAAAAGTTAATTATATATAATACACTCGTCTAACTACTGGGCAGAAAAATCTTGAAAATAGTGCATCTTATAAGACAACAATAAAAGTAATAAAAACAAACCAAAAGAAAATACTAGTTAAAATGAACAAGATAAAAGGGAATAAAATTAACAGTGATGATGATTCACAAATTTTGTCATGAAATTGAAATTGAATTTTAAAAAATATATTTTACAGTCTCAAATATAAAATAATCCATTCAAATTGACTGCTGTTTATTTGTATAATAGTGATGATAGATCTCTTGGTTAAAATACAGGGCGTTTCAAAAAATCTAATATCATTTTGGATGTACAGTGTGTTTTCAGAAAAACTGATATTATTTCATAATCGAATAATTAGAACATTTTTTCTTCAAATGATTCATATATTTTAACAACATGGCTTCAAACAACTCATAATCATAAGTCTCATCTTAAAACTCCTGTGATTTTTCAGTGAATGGTATTAATATAGCTGCAAAGAAAAAAAAACTTTACATAAAGAATTTTTAGTTTTTTCTAAAAATGTTGTTAAAATTTGAGATCATTTGAAATAGAATTGGTCAAGTCATTTGATTATGAAATGATATTGCTTTTTATAAAACACAAAGTAGAATACTGACTTTTTTTAATACAGCTTTTAACTCCAATTCATAAACCTCAAAAAGAAAATAAAGGAACAGAGAACATTTTATTAAATGTTTTAATAATTTCAATATAATTAAAGAAAAACAGTAAGTTAATGATATTGGTACTTTTAACAGTACTTTTTCTTCAATTCTACTAATAAAATTGAAAGTATATTTAGAATGTTTCTGTTAGATCATCTTTGTTTGTGCTAACAATTACTGCTACATAATTGAAACTTGTTCTATGCTGACAGCTGTCATTGTATGCAGAGAGAAGGATGCAAAAGAATAATTGATATAATGATAATTGTGGTATTCATTGACATCCTCAAAGAGAGTTGGCTGAGTGTAACATCTTTCATCTTGGGAGTATTTGACTTATCTCTTAACTTCAAAGTCATTAATTCAAGCACACAAATTAAAATAATGAGAAACATGAATAGACATTGGCATGGACAGCCAACCATCTACTTATTTAGTGAGCTCTCCAGATATAGACGTTTCTCTATATATTTCTTGCTCTGTAGTATGTTAATGTGTGTGTGTGTGTGTGTGTGTGTGGGTGTAGATGTTATAGCTGATTTTTAAAAGTGAATGAATATCTACTCTCCTTCATGTATAGTCATGTAAGTATGAAAATTTAGTGACACGTATGCAAATATACATAACTTCATACTTAAAAATAGATTTTGTATTCATATACATAGATTCATGAAAATTTTTTCATTGTATAGATACTCGTGATATATAAAGACATATATATATATATATATATATATATATATATACATAAGTATGTATATGTATACAATAAAAAGATTTTAATAGGTTTATATCCATGAATATAAAATGAATTTTTATCTATGAAGTTATATATTTGTTTATGTACATGTAGATCTAATTTGTGATATTGACTGGAATGCACATAAATAAGCGCTGATATTCACTTTTTAAAATGAATTAAAATACACACACACACACACACACACATATATATATATATATATATATAGTGGTTAAAATTTAATGCGACAAATGCCTCTAAAATTTAGAAATTTTACTGCGCACAAGACACAAAAATATAAAGCAATATTACAATATAATATGAATTGTAAAAAATTTAAGGTGGAGTAAAACTCATGAATCCAAGTTTCATGTTGTGGAGGAGTCCCATGGCATTGTGGCTAACATGCTAGACTGTTTACTTTTGGACTAATACCCTTGGAAAAGGCATGAATCCTCTAATCACCTTTGTTATGGGTCAAATAGCACTGCTGCTGTTCTTCTACAAAGATGGCTTTGGCACTAAATATCCCATAAAGTTTGATATGCCATTAAACAAAGAAACCAAACTAAACCATGTCTATGTCAGATATGTGGATTACCAGGTGTGAAATTCAATCATGTGTTCTTACCCTGTCCTACATTTCTTATAATTGTTAATATATGATGATTGTTTATATATATATATATATATATATATATATATATACACAAATGATTGGTAAATTGATAAATCTCGGCACGTTTCTCATTAGAATTACTACTTGTGATGACTCTGGGAAATATAAATATTATTTTGGTTTTAAAAATATTTTTTTACTATTTAAAAAGATTTCAAAACAATACTAAACTTAGTTTAAAATTTCATCAGACTTGGACAAATTTTAAATGAGGGAAAAGTGATGGTATTGAATCAGAATGAATATTATATCTCTTAAGTTTTTTCAATTATTTTTTTAGATAAGTAAAAAAAGAATAAAACAAACCTAATAATTCCATGAAAGATTAATTTCTCATCATTCTCATAAGATATGTATAACATAAATAAACACTTTCAAAAAGTTATTATCTAAAGTTTTTTGTCTCTTAAATACATAGAAACATACAAGTTTTCAAAATATTTTGTAAATCAAACTCAAAAAACAGCAACCCAGTTGGCTGTAGGGCTGTATAATACAATGTGTCTTTAAGTAGAGATAAGATCTTCCAACTAGTATCCTACATATGACATGAAACCCTCTGATGGCAAGGCTCCAGCCTTGGAGATTTGGAGAATGTGGTGTACCCCTTAATTACCATTGCTCCCAGGTCCATTCTGGTCTGGAGTGGAAGCACCTGATAGGGTCCCATCTATGGGTCAAGCAGAACTGTTTGACTATTTAAACAAAGTGCAAACAAATGATTGATGTTTAATTGAATTGATAGATAGCAATATTTGGAACCATTTAACTTTGTTGACTTATGCTTAATTGAATTGTTAGAAATAGAAATGTTTGATCATTTAACTGTGTGTAAACAAATGACTCATGCTTGATTGAATTGTTAGTGATACATAGTAATATTTGATACCATTTCACTGCGTGCAAATAATTCAGCTTGGGCTCATTTAAAAATGATATCAACAAAAGGTATTTACAAATCATATATATTTGATATATATATATATATATATATATATATATAGGATTTGGCATTAAAAAACCTTCAGTGGTAGATATACCATAAAACCAAACCAGACCATGTATATTTGATATATATGTATAAACTGCATTCAGCATTAAATAACCTACAATGGTTGATAAGCCATAAAACCAGATATACAAAATCATCTTTAAACATGTTGGTCATATATCGGCATACACAACCAACTTTTTACCCTGTCAGTGAGGCTTAGAATGCACTGACTGCATCTCCTGCTCATGGCTAAGACTCCTACCTCCCCAAAAAGGGTATCCTGTGTCTGAGACTAAACTACATCTGATGAGACTCTAGTTTTCAGGAGAGGGGAGTAGCCCTTTATTACCATTACTTTCAGTTCTCCTATAACACCAAGTGGTAGCACATGTTAGGGTCCTATCTATGGGTCAAATTGATTTGTTTAAAAAATATTTGAATTGGATAGGACTGTACAAAATGAAAAAATCAGAAGAAACAGGTAAGTAAAAAATGTAAATTTGAATGTACAAAAAATATCCTTTTGCTATAAAATAACCCTCTTTGTGAGCAAGTTGGTACTAAACTTAATATGTGAACATCTTTTAACTTAGGAAAATTAATTCAATTCTCTTAGAGGACAAGACATATTGCACTTAAAAAAGAAAAAAAACTTTCTTCTTTGGTTTTTATCCATTGTATGATTATGATATTTTTATGGGATAAAATTACAAAAAAGAAAAGAGGTAAATGTGTATGAAAGATTGTGAACTGTGGGAGTGTTCCAGTATTTTCTGATGAAAGTCACTAGGTCTGTACTTTTTCCTTTTTACTTTGTATTGTTTCCCTGTCAGCATTATTTGACATTGACCTAATGTTCATATATTAGCAAAGACGATAAACCTCAGGTATTAAGTGTGGGTCTACCTGAAATGCTTTCAGTATTTGCCAAACGGTGGTGTCAGGACAATGGATCAAATACACATTGTCGCACAGCATGTTCCAAAAGAGTTCATTTTTATTTCTTCTTCCTTAAATAGTAAGAATTGTTGCTAAGACAATTAGTCTAGTTACCCACTAGCATCTTTAAAAAAGTCATTGCAGAGAAAAGGACACAGTATAATATGAATGTTGTACACACACCAACACACACACACACACACACACACACACACACACACACACACTAACATATATATATATATATATATGACTATAAACACCACAGAGTTAAATAAGGACCACAATTAACCCTATACAAACCATCATTTTGGAACCAACGATTTCAACCCTATAAGGTCTAAATAGTACAACCTATGCCAAATCAATTTTTTATTTTTTCATCATCTGCTTAATTTTCATTGGTGTCTCTAAACTGATATTTTTAACAACTTATGATACATTTCACAACATATATGTCAGAAACATATATGAATTTTTTTCAGCTTCTTTTCTACATTGTTTTTCTTCCGACAGTGGGCATGAGGCTTTTTAAATTTTAAAAGTCTAAATTAAAATCTACTTTTAGTATGATATCTGAAGAGACTCTTGATAGCTAAAATATGTCTAGGAAAATAAAAACATAATAGATATGAAAATCTTACAGGTGATGAAAACTTTTCCTTTTAAATATTCATTCATTTTTGTTGGATTTACAAAACCATCTATTATATCCAATAATAGAAGAAAAGATTTATCTTGTTATCTGGTTTGGTTGTGCCGATACTACTTTAAAACATGTCTCACGCAGGAATAGCTTTCTCAAGAGTATTAGGGTTATATGAAATGCAAACAGCCTTGTCCAGACTTTGAACTCAAGTAGGTGAATCCACTTCCTATAGTGACAAACATTGTGCAATGATCACCTTAATATGTCCAATGATACATTTAAACTATTATAGACAGATATATATATATATATATATATATATATATATATATATATATATATATATACATATATATATATATATATATATGAATTTATATATATATATATATATATATATATATATATATATATATATATATATATATATATATATATATATATATATATATATATATATATATATATATATATATATATATATATATATATATATATATATATATATATATATATATATATATATATATATATATATATAAGAGGTACCCATGGTGTAGTGGTTATTGTCGCAGGAAATGGACATGGCGACACAAGTTCAAATCCTGGACGAGACTGACTGCATTTCACATTGCACTAATACCCTTGGGAAAGGTATGAGTCCAATTATTCTCCCTCCAGCTAAATAGTAGGGCAGACTAGGTTCTTCAGCCTTGGTGAGGCAACTAGTCTAGGAGAAGGACAACTCTGAATTCAAACCTGTTAAATCTGCTAAAAATTGACCTTGTGTCATATCCTGCCCGAGCGGAGGGGTTGGTAAATATGATAGACAGATATATTCATATTGGCATGGATAGATCAGAGGTTTTTTATTTAAAGTAAAATAAAAATTAAGGCTTTGCAGTAATGTTCAAAAATATTCAACGCATATCCTATTACTGACTAAAAATGTTGAATTCATGTCTACATAAAAAAGTAGTTGTGTAGATCAGTAAGTTCATATCCTGAAATGGAGTTTTGAAATTGAATTTTGGTCAAAAATTTTCACTGCGTATTTGCTCTATGTAATTAAGATTCAACACTGGATGAAGTGAATGGTTAAGGAAAGAGAATATGCTGAAAACTAGATATTCATTGTGTAATGTAATTTTTCTTTATCATGACACTACAAACTTATTGTTTTACAGCAAAAGAAATTGTCTTTATCTCTCCTAATCTTTCCGATGATAATACAGTCGTAGATTCTGCAAAAAAGAAACTTCATATTTGTGCTTTCCTGAGAGTGTGTGCATAATATTGCATAAATATCCACTCTTTAAATGCCTTCAAATCTCCCTACTTTATAGACCAACTGCTATACAAATATCTTTGTGTATGTATATCATTTTTACAATCTCAGCATCTACACAGAGTTATAAATCAGGGATAGACAATTTCTTACCATCTCAAATCATCATCTTATTTAATCATGGAAAAGAGTTTATTAATCGGTCTTTTTTGATGGAGACCTAACAAATTTGTTATGGATACTTATGAAACCTAAGGTAAGAGAGTGATGTAAAAGAAATTTTTCTGCTACAGAAAAATAGGGGAGATGTCATCTAGAGGAGGTACCTCACAATAAGAAATAAACAGCCAGAAGCCATCTTGCTGCAATATATAATCAAACATCTACAATTTAAATTTCTACACTTGACCAAAAAAATTGACAAATTGTTTCACAAAAATAATTATTCATGTATATTTAAGAATTACTAATAAGTGTTACTGATAGTTCTTCCAGTTAGAGATAGAAAATAATTATATAGAATTATTTCTTAATTAGAATTAAGAATCAAGACAAAAACAAACACATTTAAATCAATAAATTTCTGAAGTATCTTTCAGTTGAATTGAAAAATGTTTCTATCAAACTTTATGAATTTTTTCATGAAACAATGTTAACTTCAAAAGATAAAAATCTTTTCTGCTATGTGTATTCATCTTTTGTAGCAACAGTTTGGAACGACTCAATATAAATTTTCACTTGGTGACAAAGATTTTGAAATGGGAATTTAGACAAATGAAATAAGTAGAGGAGATTTTTTGAGATTTACAAAAAAAAAAAAATTATGTCTTTGTACTTTTCTGAAAGTATGTGCATAATATTTCTTAAGTTCTGCGGGAAATAAAGTGATGCATTTGATGAATGAAAACAAAGAATATTTATTTCTCAAAATATGGTGTAACCTCAGAAAATAAAAAAAAACAAAAAAAACTAATAATATTTAAAATAGAAAATTGCTTGTTTTTTATCATTACACAACAGACTTATGGTTTTACTGGTTTTACCTACTTGAATTTTTCCTATGGTGACAAAATCATAGGTTCTGCAAGACAGAGAGTGTATGCATTATATTGCATAAGTATCCACTCAATAAATTACTTCAAAACACTAAATCCTCTTTACTGGAGGACACTAAATGTGAATAATCATTATTATAATTATAATAACCATCTTTTTCGTTTATATCTTCCTATATTTTCAAGATGAGGCATTGTTATTATCATTCTCTGCATATTGCAGATTGCTATACTGATCCTGGCTGTTAGACTTACAACATTTTGGCTGCTGAACTCTCCGACCTTCTTTAGATGCCCTTCAGAACTTAACCCTTTATTTGAATCACAGGGAAGGGTTGTTCTCGTTTTGCTGTCCGTGCCTTAGAGCTATCTCACATTAGCCACTTTTTGCTATTTCACCACTATTGTAGTGGGACAAGGGATTGAAGTCACACCTCCAGGTGGTAGTCTGCTAAGATATTTGACTTGACATCTTAAGCCTCTTGGCCATGTGTCCAGGTGGACAATACACACAGGGACTTATAGACCTAATGTCTCAATGGTCTGTCAGGTGTATTTTTGATCTTCATTGCTATTTCTATTTCAGGTGTTATCTGCTCTCACCTTCCAAATTATTGGTTTTCAGATTGTATTGATCTCTATACTTTTCTACTCTTTTGCCTAGTCGACGGGGGCTGTAGAATACACTGACTGCATCTCTGTAGAGGAGTAAGACCCCCCCCACCAACATGTGTCCTGGATATGACACAAAATAATCTGATGGTGTGGTTCCAGTAATGCCAGAGCTTCAAGGAATGCGGTGTACTCCTTCATTGCCATCACTCCTTGGTCCACTCTGGTAAAGAGTGATAGCACCTGATAGGGCTCTATCTATGGGTCAAATAGAATTAAACTGTGTACTTATGCTAAGCTGAATTGCTTGAAATAGAACTGTTTTGACATTTAAACAGCATACTTATGCTGAACTGAATGTCTCAAAATAGAACTGTTTTAACATTTAAACTGTGTACTTATGCTAAACTGAATTGTTTGAAATGGACCTGTTTTTGTATGCTAATCTGAATTGCTTGAAATAGAACTGCATAAAAATTGATTTGGCATTAAGTAACTTGCAAAGGTTGCTATGCCATAAACTCACACAAACAAACTGGCCTGGAGTGGTAGTACCTGATAGGGTCCTATCAATGGGTTCAAAAGAACTAAACTGTACACTTATGCTAAACTGAATTGCTTAAAATAGTACTGTTTTAACATTTAAACTGCATACTCACGCTAAAGTAAATTGTTTGAAATAGAACTGTTTTTTGTATAAAAATGGATTTGGGATGAAATAACCCACACAGGTTGGTTGATATGACAAACTGGGCCTACTAAAGTGGTTGTTTATGCCCCAGCATACATACTGATTCCCTAACTTTCCTTATTTTCCAATGTCGTTCCTATATATATGATTGTGACTTCATTTCGTAAGGGCTGATGAACTTTATGGTAACATTTAGAAATTTAAATTCTGGATGATTGGTTATAATAATTACTTGATAGAACAAATGGGTATTTCAGCTAGTATATATGTACTTAAGTTTGTTTAATTCTTTTACTTTATAAAGCTCAAGTCTAAAAATTTCTATGTGTACTGTCTATAAAGAAAACTTCTTCATTAAAAATCTTAATAGATTTGCATGAAAATATATGTTGACACAAATAGTTTAATAGACATTTATAGACAATATTATTGTTGAAAGATGTATTGTCATTAAGAATGGCATGGAAGAAAACCATTTTAAAACTATTCCATGAAGTGGGCACTTGCAGAGAGAGCCAGTGCCAATGTATTGGTTTCCTTGCTAGCAGTCTTCAAATTTGTCAAGTCCTCTTTGACCAGCATGTATATCCTTTCTTTCCCCAAACCTAACCTCTTCTTACATCTATGTCTCAGCATCTTCATACTTCTATCTGATGATGTGACTTGCAGCTGCAAACAGCTATGGCTTCAACACTTAAATGTGTTTTTTACCTTCTGTGTTATCAGATAAGTGCAACAGCTGAGTAGATGGATAATGAAATATTGAAGAGACATCTCCTGAATAATGTCATTAGGCCATGAAAGTAGTCATCTAAAATTTCTCAGGGTTTTCTTGTTTCTTTTACCACAGAACTTGTTTTAGGAATAGCTTCTATTTGTGACTTCAGTAATAGATTCTAGCCAAGCATTACCAGTATGTGTACTTATTTTCGTTTTTAGATTTCTTCTACCAAACACCTATTTTGCTATAGATTTAACTCAATAATAACAATTCCTTTTACTGTGGAAATCTAGTGGTTGAAAAAATTGCTTTCATTTAATAGAGATGGATATAGCAATGTTATTCAGTTATTAGATTGTTTGTTTTTCTCTATTATAGCTTTTGACTTTAACCAAAATTATTAATATACCAATGTAAAAAAAGAATTTTTTGAATGTTTCAATAATCTGACCTTTCACAAAAACAGTGGTGCTAAAGTAAGAATGTTCCATTCTTTTCATTCATTCCAACTCATTTTGTTATCAAGATGGTTTCTATTTCCTCTCTCCACATAGACAATTTCCATTTTCTTTGGAAAATAAAGATTGCAAAGTCAGAATTAGCCTCAAAAATAACTTGTCTTATCTACAGTAGAGGTTTTTGCATGACAATTGTTACAAATGAAATTGACATAGATTTTCCTTTTTTTTTCCATTGGTTTATAAATACATTTTGCATAATATTCTTTGTATAAAAATATGACAACTTGCTTTATCACTCATTCTTTGTTTCGGATAAAATTTATCAATGTTTAGTTGTTTCCCTTTTCTGTGTTATATGGTTTTAGAAACGGAAATATTGACTTGCATAGAAATACATAATGTATGTAAGAAATTCAAACCCTCCATCACAGCTACAACCCTGTTGTGGCCGCTTAGAATATGCTGTATCCTCTGTAAAGGGGTAAGAACCACTTTAAAAGAGGTGTCCTAGGTATGACACTAAACTGCATTTGATGGTGAAGTTCTGGAGATCTGAGGAGTGTAGAGGACCCTTCTATTACCATTACTGCCAGGTTCACTCTGACCTGGAGTGGTTGTACTTGTTAGTGCCCCATCTATGGGTCAAATAGATCAGTTTAGAAATTATTCATATTTGATCAGACCATGTGCAAAAAAACTCTTAAGAAACAAATACACAAAAAATGTAAATATGAATGTATAATGAATGTGATTCCCTAGCTTCTAGGCACAGAATAACCCTAGATGGATTGACATACCATTAAAATCAATTAACCATTATAGACAGGCTGTGGCACAAGGTCAATGTTTAAGCAAAGAGTGTTCGCCAATGGCCCGGGAGACCTGGGTTCAATCCCAGATCGAGTCATACCAAAGACTTTAAAAATGGAACTTGATACCACCTTGCTTAACACTCAGCATTATAAGGTACGGTTCAAGGGTAAAGTGGAGCAATCCTGGGAATGGAGTAGCGCCCTCCCCTACACCTTGGTGTAGTAGCTATCGAAAAGGGAGCCTTCGGGTTACCCTCGACTATGGTCGCTAACTTTACTTTACTTATAGCTGGCTTGAATTCAGAATTTTCCTTCTCCTAGGTTGGTCATGTTACTACAGCTAAAGAACCCATTGTGCCATATAATTTACCTGATTAGTGAAAGAGATGGATTCATACCTTTTTTTAAGGTCACTAGTTTGAAATGAAATGCAAACAACCTCTTTGAAATTATGAACTCATCAAGACTATTTTCCTGTGACTATGTTTTCCCACATCTACCTCCTTAGAAAATGTATAGATTTTCTTGGAAATGACTATTTTAGATTATTTGTAGCATGTTAGTTAAAAAATCTTCAAACATTCATTTCAAGATGTAACTGTGATATGGCTATCTGTCTTGATGAGGAAGTTACTGCTACATAATTGATATTTTATTTTATATTTTCCGGTTATATTGAAATCTGCTTCTCTGACAGTAAGGTCTGATTTTGACTTTTACAAAGTGTTTGATATGAGATGTAATTTGTTTTTTTTATATAACACATTTAGTAAGAATTTATTATTTTGGTTGTAGCAAGCCAAATAGTTCAAGAAATTGGAGTACAAGAGATGAAAAAAATAATTTATTTGAAGTGACACTTTAATAATAGTTTATGAATTTTCAGTTCCAGGTGAGAATTTGTATTTTCTTTTTTCTATTGTAAATGATTATGGTTATAAATGTTGTCATTTGGCTCATTTCCAAGACGAGGTTTTTCTTTAGTCATTGCTTTTATGTGTATGTATGTATGTATGTATGTGTGTTTTTTGTGTATGAATGTGTGTTTCCTTCTGCCCAAAATTCCTTTGTATAGAAGTTTGTTCAGATATTTAATGCTAGTTCTTTCTGCAGGATAGGAATATTTGTATTTACCCAACCCCTCCACATGAGCAGGATGTTACACAAGATCAATTTTTAAGCAGAGTTCTTCAGGTTTTTCTACTTCTAGACTGGTTTCCATACCAAAGACAAGAGCCTAGTCTGCTCTTGTATTTACGCATTGCTGGAGGAAAAATAGCTGCATTCATACCTTTCTTAAAAATTCTATGTGAAATGCAAACAACCTCATCCAGGTTTGAACTCAGTTTGCCATGTTCATTTCCAGTGATGATAACCATTACACTATGAGTGCTTCAAGGATAAGAATATAGTGCAGCAACAAATAAAAATTTTTCAGTATTTTTTTCAGACTTCATTTATTATCATGTCTTCAAAATTATTACAAGCTGGGTAAGGTAGCATGGAAGACCAACATTTTCCCATGCATCAGATCTCTCCTCTCCATGACACTAAAAGTGTTCAAGAGAAAGGCAAGGGTTGATACAGTAGGACACCATGTCATTGCAGAAGTCATTGCTAGAACAAACACCAGACTGGTTTAAAGACTTTCATTCCTGGTCTTGAAATTAGTTTTCTTTCTTCTATATTAGTTTTCCCCTAAGTTTTTTGAGTTCAGTTTGTTATTGTATTTAGCCATAGCTGAAGGATGAAGAGATGGACTCAGATGTTTCTCAAAAGGATTAATCTGATCCATATATATATATATACAAGTCAGACAAACCAGACACGCGGGACACTGCTGGAGAAGCAAGGACGAGCTCATAAGCGATGTACTCCTGTGGACCCCCACATATGGATGTGCAAAAGTAGGATGACCAGCACGAACTTACATACAGCAACTATGTGAGGACACAGGATGTAACCCTGAAGACCTGCCAGGGGCGATGAATGATAGGGAGAAATGGCGAGAGAGGGTCAGAGATATCCGCGCTGGCGGCGCGACATGATGATGATGATGATACTTGGGTAAGTGATAAGTTTTTGGTATGTACTAGTTTGTGGTGCATATATCATGTGACCAAATCACTTCAAGCTATAAAAGATACCTGCTCTGGTTGATACTACCGTGGTAGTTGGTGACCTGACAGATTGTGCATTGTTTTATGGTGTGTGTGATTTGAAAACTGCACAGATGAATATGCAATACAGTCTGATTCAAGAACTTTTGTTTGGTGACTTTGAATAAGACTATAACACCACAAAAGCAACTAAGAAGATTTTTTATGCAGAAGTTGAAGGCACAGTTGATCATAGTAGCGTAATGAGGTGGTTCAAAAAAGTTTTGCCAGGATATTGACTATCAGGCAAAGTCAAGTAGGTCTAAAAGCCTGCATTCGAAGGCTGTGCTGCAACTAATAGAGGCAAATCCACTGAGTAGTACTTGGAGAGTATCAGGTGAGTAACGCATCTCATGGTACAGTTTGTTTTCTGACCTTCATGACCTTGACAAAAGCATCCAGTACTACAGAATTGTGCCTCTTGTTATGAAAATATTGCAAAACTTTTGTCTCACCTTAGAATTAATATGATCGTGTTCATAATATTATTTTCTTTATTTCATATGGAGATTTTGCTTATAGCAATTCTTTACAACAACAAAAAAACATTGCCTTTATGATATAATGAAGCTGAATCTTTATTCTAACTTTTCCTTGAATTTCTTTGCAATGAATTTATTTTAAATTCATTTTTTTATATCCAGCCTTTACTTAATTGAAAAAGAGAGAATGCCAGGTGATAGGTTATTTTAACACTGCAGGTTTAAACTGATTTTTTTTTCTTTCTTTTTTTCCTTTCCTCTAATCTTGTAAGCATTTATCAGTTTCTTTCTTGAATGAATTCAGTTTCAAGATGTCTCATCTTAAATTAATTTCAAATCATACAAAAAAAAAAACTTTATATTCTTGTTTTGGAGATAGAACAAAGTACACCAAGTCCATTCATTATCCTGTTTTATATCATACTAAAAGTCCGTTGCTTTTCAAGATTGAATTTGTACTTAGAACCAAGTTTTATATAAGTTAATATCATCTCAACCTGAGGAGTAGAAACAACATCTGCTGTGTGACTTCCCAACAGAACGACTTTGATACATCATTAAGTTTATTATAAATATCTTACACAATCTCATTACTTAATAGACTGATGTTATATTACCTTGTAAAGATACTTAAGTTAATGATGCTTATTGTCCAAGTATATGTTTCTGCTTTACAGAGAAATGGATTTCCTTTAACATTGATTAAAATATAAAGTGTTTGGTATTTTTATGAAAACATGTTCTTATTAGTATGGAAGGAAAAAACAGTAGAGATTTATACTTCAACAAATAATATTTGATGATAAAACCCCCAACAGAAAATAAAATTGTGTTCTCAAAGGAATTTTATGAACATGGGTTAAAAAAGAAATTAATTGTAGTAATTACAGTAATCTGAACAAAATTCTGAAGAATTAGTTGATGTGATTAGAGTAGAGATATGAAAAAAGTCTAAGTGTTAGTATTTACTCACTAAAATGTGTCTTTTAAAGTGCGTCTTTTAAAGATGAGATTGGCGAAATAGTATGCATTTTATGTACAATGTAAGTTGTACATGGTTATTTGTTTTGAAGCCCAGTCAATAGGGAGTGTAGAATATCCCGACTGTTTCTCTACGGAAAGTAAGACTCCCATCCCAATGAATCACCTTGATATAACTCTAAACCATCTGATGGTCATACTCCAGTACTGGATTTTTGGGGAATATGGAGTATCCTTTTATTACCATTATCTCCATGTCCACTCTGACCCGAAATGGTTGTATCTGTTTGGGTCCTATTTATGGGTCAAATATAAGTACTTTATTCTTTACTATACTTGAAACTATTTAACTGTATGCAAGCAATAAATAGCAATACTTAGAAGCATTAAACTGTATGCAAACTAATGAGCTCTGTCTCATTTTAAAAATGTTTCCTACAAACTATTCATTTACAAATAATATATATATATATATATACAGGAAAAATCATTTAACTTGGGGTCATTTGAAAAAATGTTACTGAAAGCTATTCTCTAAAAAATCATTTGTATAAATAGGATTTGACATTAAAAAACCATCAAAGGTTGAGATGCCATTAAACCAAATACCCAAACCAAACCATAATTTATTTTGATAAGGAGTTCTTGTAAAATTCTATGGTTCATCATTAGTTTATTTAACTCCTCCAGGGTTGGTTGACATTAAAATAAAAGCAAGGCTTCTTTTTTTTTATATAGTTAAAGAGATATGGTTCTTTCATCTGCCTGTTATCAAAAGTACTTTACCATTTATATCTTTGCTGGGGTCATCCAGAGCAAGAACATTTCAATTCATGTGTTTTAATAAATAGATTGTTATTAATTTGATGTTCCATTCTTGAAATGTGAATGTTATCCTGGAAGAACTAAAGTAAATCTCTTTCATCTAAGGCATCTATATATTTGAAATTTGTTGGATTAATGAACTGCAGAGCTACAATCATTTAATTACTATTGGACATAAAGGTCATCATTATAGGAAATGGAACCAATGGCTCAAGTTCAAATCTTGGACACAGCTGTTAGATAAAATAATAGAGCATACTGTGCTCTTTGGCCTTGGTAACCAGTCTAAGAGAAGGAAAACTCTGAATGTATGCCACCTAACAATGACTTTGTGACACAGCTTACTCATAGTGCAAGGGTTAGGTAAATAAATACATCATATATTCAAGACTTTTCAAAAGTTCAAGAGTAAATTTTGGTCTTTCTTCACATTGAATTATGAACCTAACTTGTTATAATTGTCATCTCTGTGAATAATGTTGTAGACAAGGAAACTTATATGATTATCCTTTAATATAAATTTCCTTGTGTGCTACATTATATTAAAGGATATGCATGTCTCTGCAAAGAAGAAACCTACCTTTTACAAGGATTTCTTAAAAGTTCAAGATACCAAATTCTATTTTTACTGAGTCATAAAAATGTTCCCATTCCAGGGGTTAATCTCCTATATTTTTCATGAATTGATCACTGAAAATCTTTTCATATCTTTTTGTCATCCCTTCACGTGATTTGGAAAGAGATTTGGGATTTTTTCACTCGCCTTCTATATCCATTCTTGCTGGATAATCTGATAAAACTACTTTTTATTATTTTGACAGTCTAAAAATTAAAACAAAATTGTAACAAGGGTAGTGTGAATGTTGAAGTGAATAATATCTAATAGGTTCATAATGAAATATAGCTTAATGTTGTAGTACTGTTGTTGTACTGGTACTGCTGAAATGTGAATTATAAATAAAACAAGCAAATTTAAAACCAATGACAAAAGGGAGAGTTGAAGCAGACGTTGTCTTTTAGGGATAATTTTTGGTTATGAACAATAAAATACATGTTGTATGAGTATTAATTTTTGGATGGGTGCAATGTACCTTACTGATTTTTTTTTTTTTTTTTTTTTTTTTTAAGCTTACTTGAATGTTACTCTTGAAATTCCTCAGAAGATAAAACTATGTTATGGTCATGAAATTTTATGTCAGGTATTTTGAGTTTTGCAAGGAGAATCTCATCTCTGTATTCTGTGACTGCTGGACTACTACTGATAATGGAGGAAAAGTTAGTGGTTCAGCCACCACTAGCTTTTAACAGTAAAATAAGGAAAAGTTACTTCTGGAAACCAAAATGCATGTGGCTCTTTTTCTACTTTTAGATTTGGTGACACACATGGGATAGGGACTGTTATAAACCATTATTTCTATCATGTACCTTATTCCTATTCGCTTTTTTTACTTGTTACCAAAAACTGCTTTCTATGTAAGCATAATAAATTTAGATTTTATTTTTGTTTTTTAATAGGCAACAGGGTTGTTGCATTTTATCAATGATATAATTGTTGTTTGTTATACGAGCGTAAATTAAATTTTTCAATTATACATGCCATGTAAACAATGACTGATTTCTGTAAAAGAGTTGATTATCAATTAAACAATAGTTTTAAAAGAAATAGAAATTACACAAAAATAATTTTCAGGAATCATGCAAAGCTTCTTAACAGTTTAAAATTTTCTAATTGGAAAGTCTTTTACTTATTGTAAACACTCATGTAATAATAAATGACTTTTTAAGATTAATTTTTCAACTCAAAATAATTGGTTGTTCTTTATATGAAATATATTTTTGGAAGGTCAAAGTTTACTTTGTTTCTAGGCCAAACCTTTGCCAATAAAAACACAGTTTTGTAACTATAAATTAGTTCTTCATTACAGAAAGTCATTCATTACTTGCTTATATATGGTAGATTTTTAAAAGTTTTATTTACAGTTGATTCTTGATTAACTTTTATGAAGTAAAACCAAGTATAGGTTAGAAGAGACAATGTCCAGACCTTTTTAAGTATTTAAAAGTTGTGATTGATATTTTTTATCTCACTGATTATTCATTTGATATAGAAGTGTATATTCGATTGAACTATTTCGAGAATCGTATTAGGGCAGATGCAAACAAGATGTGAAATATTTGGTTATTATGGATTTACAAGAGATTAGCAATGTCTTTTGAAATTAGTTTTTAATACTTTAATATGCCAATCAATTTATCATTTAGTATCTAATGGCTAGAGCAGTTTGAAATTAGATTTTCCAGGAATTTAGAAAAATACTTTAATCTATTTCTAAATGAAAATGCTTTTTCACTTCAGACATTCTTAATGATCAAAATCTAACTTTAGAAACATTTTCATTTAATCTGTTTGAGCTAAACAGCATTTTTATGTACTTATGTTTGAGGGAATAAAATTGTAGACAGGAAAAATGAAAGGGAAAGAAGCTCTTATAAAATCACTAATATGAATGTCTTTTTCTTATTTATATATTCAAAGGTAATGATGAATGTACTGGAAGTAATTAAAATAATACAATTTAAAGACTGCTTTTTTTTTTTATAAGTATACTGTACTGCCTTATTGTAGTGTGTATCTATATGTTTAAAGGAATAGCTACATGCAGAAATATTTTTGTGTATATATATATATATATATATTTGCAGGTTGTTTTTAAGAATTCAGCATCATTTTGAGATGTACAGGGCTTCAGAAAAAATATAATTTTTTTAATGTAATTACTTGGCCAATTCTTGCTCAGGTGATCTCAAATTTTAATAGCATCTGTTGAAATGACAAAGTTTTATATTCAAGGTTTAATTCTCTTTCCAGAACATGGTATTTCTATCAATGCAAAGAAAAAAAATTAGACATTAACCAGAATTTTCAGTTATTTCTTCTCATGCTGTTAAAATCTGAGATCTTTTGAAATAGAATAGGTCAAGTTATTTGATTATGAAATGATAGAATTTTTTTTTAAAACCCCTTGTGTGTTACAGACACACCTAATCCTTTCAGTATGGGCAGGATATGACACTAGGTCACTTTTTAATTTTTTTTTAAAACCCCTTGTGTGTTACAGACACACCTAATCCTTTCAGTATGGGCAGGATATGACACTAGGTCACTTTTTAAGTGGAATAGATTGGTTTGAATTAAATTTGCCTTTTCAAAATAAGGGGTCGTTCATTATACAAAATATGTTTAAAGAATCTAGTGTGTCCTGAGTGAGGAAAAGACATGGATTAATGTCATTTCCTTGAGAATAGAGATATATATAAAGAGAGAAGGGCAGAGACGGAGGGAAGAAAAAGACAGAGGCAAAGGTAAAAAAAGAGAAAATAAACTAGATTTATTAAGAGGACTCTATGATTAAAAAAATTATATATATGTATATATTCATCTCCTTTTAGGCAATATCTGGAAAACATTTTTAAGTTTGTTGTCTCCAAATATTTTCTGACTATATAAGCTTAAAATTTGGACAAATTCTCCTTACCTGCTTTATGTTTTCTTCATGACATAAAAATTATTCAAAAAAAATCTATCATATTCTTGCATTTATCCTACTTTGTCACCACAATCATTTTGTCAAAAGACAAAAGCAGATATCAATAAGCATTTTATCATAGCAACTTATTTTACATGGATAAAGAAAAACCCTCAGAGATTTTTCTTTGCCTCATAGTAGGAATCAAATGCTTGGCTGACAGTGTGTCAGCCAAGCAATGACAGATATCTCTTTTATGATCACCATTCTGTCCTGAAACCAGTGATGCAAGGAACTATAATGTCAGAAACTCTTTGACCTTTCATCTTTGGTACATTCTGTCTTCAGGACAAATAACTACTTGCTTTTTGGATGATTTAGGCAGTTCCCCTTCTTCATGGATCATCAAAAAAATAAGAATAGGTAAAATAAGTAAAACCATATATATATATATATATATGCCATTTTATTTTCTGTAACAGTTGGAATGCCATAGAGTTCGATGAAGAAGATGATGCAAATAATAATATCAATTTTTATAACATTCACTGAGAAATAAAATTGTATCTTTGGTTTGGAAGAAAATTAGGTTTTTGTTTAAAAAAAAAATGATTTGATCGATTGATTTGAACATGTCAACTCATTTAGGGTTTTTTGATGGCCAGAGGGTTCGGGAATCATGCTCATTGTATGTTTGTATTTACATTTTTTTATGTAGTTTCTTGAGAGGTTTATTTTTTGGCACATGGCCCTTTTGAATATAAATAAGTTTTAAACAGATATAATTGACCCACAGATAGAACCCTAACAGGTATTATGACTCTAGGTCAGAGTGGATCTAGAAGTAATGGCATATTCCTCAGCTCTCCAGAACTGCAGCCTCATGATCAGATGCAGTTTAGTGCCATAACTAGGACACAACAATCGTATTAGGAGTGTACTTATGAGCAATACTGTAAATGAAAATTTACCTATAAAAACAATCGAAAAGAACATGATTAAAAATCTAACAACACTATGAACAAAGTTTAGAAAATAGATAGAAGTAAGCATGCAAAAAGATGTTAAAATCACATAAAGTTTTACATGATAATGTTCAAATTACACACACACACACACACACACACACACACACACACACACACACACACACACACACACACACACTCATATTAGAAATAAAAGGAGAGACTAAGCACTTAAATTATAGTCTCAGTTGAATAAAAATAGGTTAGTTGCTTACTGAATTTCTTGACAATAAAAACAAGAAGTGATTTTAATACCCAAGAGATATTTCTGTCCATTAATTGTCTGTTGACTTTTAATAGATCAGATGCTATCCTTTTCCTTATTAAAAACAGCATAATATGATAAAGATTCAAATCTATGACTTTGTTTATAAACAATAATGGGATTATGTAAATAGAATAATTAGTAGACTTTCTTAATATCTGTCTAGCTGTCAACTTCAGAATCAGATCTCTTGTCTATTTATTAAAAAAAACATTATTATTTTCTAATAAGGGGGAAAAGGAGATCAACTCAATCTTCTGACCTATGTAATAATGTGTAGCTCCCGCTAGAAAAGTGAGTTTTTTTTCCAGGTCATTGTAAAGGATTGAAGTGTCTTTGGCTGAAAATATTCTTTTGTTATGTTACAGCAACATTTTAGTTTCCTGGGTATGACACTAACCTATATGTAGGATGGTGAGGCTCCACTTTTGGATATCTGGAGAGTGTAGAGTACTCATTCACTGCCATTACTCCCAGCTCTACTCTCACACAGATTGTTTGTATCTTATAGGGCCCCATCTATGGATCAAATAGAACTGTTTGAAAAATATTTGTATTTGATAGGACCATGTGCAAAAATACCTTTAAGAAATAACGATACAAAAAAGGGAAATATCAATATATAATGAATATGATTCTCTTAGCTATAGGCATAAAATAATCCTAGATGGGTTGTTATGCCATTAAAATCAATCATTCTTATATTTTGCCAATAACTATAATGGTAGAAGTGTTGAATTTGTTGATCGTTTTATATAATTTCAATTTGATTAAATGTGAGTTACTTCTAAAATCTAAAATTATTAATTGTGTTATCAAAAGTCAAATGTATTTTGTATATTTTGAGAGTTGTTTTTTTTTCTCAAGTTCAAGGCTAAAATACAAGTTCAAGGCTGAAATACAAGTTCAAGGTTGTCAACAAATATTGTGAAAATTATAAAACGTTATAAAGTCACTAGAAAACGTTGGATCAATTAACAAAG
Organism: Sepioteuthis lessoniana; assembly: GCA_963585895.1. Taxonomy (NCBI): domain Eukaryota; kingdom Metazoa; phylum Mollusca; class Cephalopoda; order Myopsida; family Loliginidae; genus Sepioteuthis; species Sepioteuthis lessoniana. The sequence goes on from OY757925.1 coordinate 2,489,224, forward strand.
TTTAGATTAACTTAATCACAATGATGTTATAGTTTTTTTTCTACTGAATCTAAATATTCTTAAAAAATCAGTTTTATAATATCTTTAATCTGACAATGGCAAAAAACTAAAAAAATTTGTGGCCATTCTGTTGAATTTTGGGAAGAACATATAGAATAGCATATACATTTCATGGCTCAAGATCTTTCTCATCTTAGTTAAGCTGAGAACTTTTCAGTACTTTCCCTATGTATGTATGTCTTTTACATATATGGAAAGATGTAAATACCCTGTATATTTAAACCTTCATTCTACTTATTTATAAGCTAAATCATAACATTATCGTTCTTCTACAAGGATAGCTTCAGCATTAAATAACCTGCAAAGATTAATGTACCATTAAACAAATAAACCTAACCAAATCATCTATATTTAAAAGTTTGAAAAGTTTAGATACTTAGCTTAGCAAGATTCCTGCCATCTGAGTTTTTCAAGAGTATGAATCATTCTTCATAAAGTAGAAAGAGAGAATTTTGACTGTATCCAATGCAACTTTTATTCTCACTCTTTTATTCCTCTAATACCTTAAGATATTTTTGGTTCATTGTGGTCTGCTTAAAAATAAGCCAGATTTAGAGTTTCAACCATGTCCACTAGAAGCAGTGGTGCGATGAAAGCAGTTACTTAAAATTACTGAAATTTGCTGAACCACTTCCTGGTATGATGCAAAAGAAATTGTTTTTTTTTTTTTTATTTAACATATTCTTGCCATTTAGTAAGGGTTCTTTTTTTTCTCTGAATAAGTATATGATCCCTGTAATGGCAAATTCATAAATCTTATCAGTTTGGAATTTTTAAAAATATCATAATCTGACATGAATGGCTATTTCAAATCTTTGTATAAATAGATCTTTTTTTAACATTTTCATTTAATCATGTCAATTTTTTTTAATTGTTGTAAAATTACTGATAACATTAATTCTTTTGAGAAAAATTAAAGAGGTAAAGAAAGAGAAAACTGTTGTTTTTTTTTCAATTGAATCCCACTACTGTGAGTATAAGTATTAATTAGCAGTGGTTGAACTAATTCAAAGACTTTTTAAGAAATGAAAAGCATTTTTTTTTTTCGTTTGAAGTTATTTTCACAATTAAAAAATAAGAATAAAATCTCAAATCACCAGAACAAAACATATTGTCATATTTTAAACTTGAAAAAATAAGTTCACTCCAATCCTAATTTTTCTTTTTCATATAATTTTAATTTGAAGGAATAAATCATCAGTTTTTATTGAAATCAGTAATTGTTAAGTAGGGTTATGGATAAATACAATGGCATTAGCTTTTGTTGGAAGTTGATTATTGTAACAGGTATGAAACATTTGAAAAAAAAAACAAATAAAAAAAAACACATTCTGTATATATCAAGGAAGAATCAATAAGTATCAAAACTAAAGCTTTAAATGTTAAGAAAAATTCAATTTCAATTAATGATTGATTTATTTTAATGATATGTCAAACTGTCTTGGGTTATTTTATACCTAGATGCAATCATTATACATTCAGTTTTACATTTTTTGTATAATTGTTTGTTCAGTGTTTTTATGCACATTGCCCTATTAAGCATAAATAATTTTTGAACGGATCTATTTAACCCATAGAAAGAATCTGAACATGTATGACTACTCCAGGTTAGAGTGGACCTGGGAGTAATAACCATGAAGGGGTACCCTACACTCTGCAAATCTATAAAACTTGAGCTTCACTATCAAATGCAGTTTTATGTTATACCCAAGATACACTGAGGGTGGGGTTACACCTCTATAGAGGATACAGTGAGTGTTTCTGAAACCTGGCTGAAAGGGCCAAAATTTAAATGATAATATACACAACTGAGCAACTTATCTAGTCACCTTGATGGCTCAGTACCAAATGGAACAAAATTAAGCCCCTATCAATACTTTTTTTGGTGAAAAACAGGATTGTTCATATGCAGTACCTTCCTTACTCACCAGACTTATCTCCAAGTGACTTTTTCTTGTTTCAAACACTAAAATGTCAAGAGAAAGATCTGATGAAAAAAATAAAACAGTGCAGCTTTTTACTTTAGCAAAAGAAAAGTCTCAGAGCTTCTCTAACCAATAGAAAACTTACTGGAATAAATGTTGAATCTGAAGGTGACTAATTTGAAGAAAATAAATTTTTCATTTATGGTTTATTTTTGTCTTCATAAATGCTGCTGCTGCTGCTGCTGCTGCTCCTGCTGCTATTATCTCAATCCATTTTGAATTTACCTTGTATGAAATATATACTTATTTGATATTCTATGTTGCTTTACATAACTTAAGAGAATATAAAAGAGATTTTAGATGATCAACATTTAAAAGGAGGTATATTTTATTATTCTGAAAAGTGAGTAAAGCAAAATGACTTGTAAAGCTTAATAAAAATCATTTAAACTAAACGCACAATATATAAAAATGAATAAAGTAAGTTCCTGTTTTGTGTAGAGATATCTTTTTTTTTAACTGGATCTTTATCTTAGAATGTGAAGGTGACTGAAAGCTGACAAGATGCACAGCTTATTTTCTGTTAGAATTACATTAGAGAAATTCTTTTTTAAAACTAGTTAACCAATGATCATCTTTCTTCAAATACACAATTACTGTTAACTTTTACATTTTTGCACTTAAAAAATATATATATTTGTAAGTTAATCAAACATGTTTTATATTATGCAGCATTTCTAATGAGCAAATGACTCAATTCAGGAAGATTGTTGCATGCTTTTAGGAAAATTTCACACCATTTTTTTCTTCACAATTTACACAATGTACATAATAAGCAAGGAAAAGAGACATTATCTTTTTTTTTTTGTTCACTGAAACATTTTTTCAAAAGAAAATTTACTAAAATGTCTAAAAGTTAAAATTTCTTTTTAAGTACTAGTCTAGTAATCTTGTACATTATTATGTATATAAAAAATATTATTTCTCAACAAAAATTTTACTGCTGAAAATAACAGAAATAAGAAATTATTCTACATAGATTTCAAATATTTCAAGGATATTTGTGTTAGAACGTGTTCTTTATAATTGGAAATAGGGGAATATTTTCAAATTTTGATCCAATTTTTCTTTATTATCCTCATGAAAATGGAAAGTTAACACAAAAATCTCATTAGAAATTAGTTGGATATACAAGGAACCTTCAATAAGTTTCCAGACTTTTTTCGTATGGGCATTTAAAATTCTCGTAGACTCTTGAAAATTCACTATGTTATTGCTATACATCTTATGAGATGACTGATCAATTTTTATGATTTCAGGTTCAAATGAACAGCTACAGCTGCAATTAGAATACTCCCTACTAAAGCCTGATTTTCACAGCTGGTGAATTTCAAAATGCAATCTGGATGTAAGGATACTTTAGAAGAACGATATGCAATAAAATTGTGTTTTAAACTTGGAAAAAATGCCAGAGAAACGTATGGAATGCTTCAGACTGCTTTTGAAGCATCTTGCATGCATTGAGCATCAGTTTTTGAGTGGCATAAGAGATTCAAGGAAGGCAGGGAGTCTGTAAGGGATGATGAGAGGTGTGGCATGAGTAAGGAAGTCAATACACCAGAGTTGATTGGCCAAAGGGTTAGGGTTACTATATTGAGGTTTTCAGGGAGTTCAGGAAGAGATTCCGTCGGAAGAGGCCAGCACTCTTCAAATTGGCTCAGTGGCATTTCCACCAGGACAATGCACCAGTCCACAACTTCATCGTTGTCACAGACTATTTGACCAAGATGGGCATCAAGACACTTCCTCACCGTCCCTATAGTCCAGACCTTGCTCCCTTTGACTTTTGGTTATTCCCTAAGCTCAGAGGTTGTCGTTATGAGACAATTGAGGAGATGAAAGAGGCTGTGATGAAGGTCATTGACACACTCACACAAGAGGACTTCCATGGGGCCTTCCAGAAGTTGTTAGAACGGTACAACAAGTGCATTGCAGCCAGAGTAAATTACTTCAAAGGGGACTAGAGTTTCATGTGTGTACTATAAATAAAAGTGCCCATACGAAAAAAGTCTGGAAACTTATATGCACCTCGTATTTTGAATTTTGAAATCTGGTTGTGACTTTGCTCATATCTGTAAATATTTTTTCTGGTTGTGAAAAATAAGAGCCTCTGAACTGGATGTCACTAGATTAGGGATGTAGAACATTTTCATGTTTAAAGGCCATATTGAAATTTATTGTCAACTAATAAGACTGAATTCTATAAATTTTTACTTTGTTTAAAATAAAATCTAAAGCTTTTTAAAAGAAAAGATTTGGTTTTGTTTCTTTTTGTAATGGCATCTCAAGCCAAAACTATCCTTATAGAAGACCAGCAGTGATACGACTTAACCCATAGATGAGAGGATAAGGCAGTTCATGGTATTAGTCCAAAGGTTAAACACAATAGTGTAACTGGAGTTTGAACTCGCTTACTTTGAGACTACAATCCAACACTTTAGTCATTACACCACAGGGTCTCCTAAAAGAAATAGAAAATTAGAATAATCTTTTAATGGTTTTGAGATTATTCTTTGCAGAGAGCCAAGGTTCCATAAAAAAAGGGTGTCTAACACTAAACAGCTAGCTGGGAAGTTCCAGTTCTTTAGCTCTGGGAAGTGTGTAGTAGTACTCCTTCTTGGCCATTACTCCCAGGTCCACTTTCCCATGGAGTAGTAACTATTAGGGTCCTATCTAAAGGTCAAATTGATCCATTTTCAAATTATTTATATTCAATAGGATCATCTAATATTACATAGACATATGCAAAAAAAACTGAAATTAGACAAAAGATGTAAATATAAAGGTGAAATGTATGCAATTGCCTAAGCACAAGGCATAAAGTAACCCCAAAGGGGTTGACAGGCTATAAAAACCAATCAACCTTGTCTAGATGAACCAAAGAAATTATTTTGCATGATACAAAAAAAAAGAGGAAACATGAGTCATATCTATTTTTCCACTTGATAAATTTAAATATATTTAGGTTTCCTTTTAAAATCCATTCCAATCTTAATTTCAACTGAATGATAAACAACTGAAACATGAATAAATAGGCTTAGTTTCCAAGCCTTATATTCAAATTCTTTTAAATTTAAACGTTATCATTCATTATCTGTTTCTTTTGCATCATCATTTTGCCCTTACTCCACCTTTTGTCCTGACACCATGCTATTCTATGTTCTTTATTGAGATGATTGACAAAATAACTTCTTTTTGCATGCACCTTCTTTATTACCAGTTCATAAAGTCTTCTTTGCATACATTTTACCAACCATATGTGTCAGGAATCATTTGGATCAGTGATGGAAATAGACTAAATGATTATCAGCTAAAATCTATTTCCTAACTTTCTAGAACTCACCAGACTGAGATTATTCAATCATAGCCAAATTCTCAAATGATCTAGGTGTCATCACCTGTCAATTAAACCTACGGGACAGGATTTAAATCTTCTAAAATTATCTACACTACCTCTCAAATAATCTAATATCTAATATTGCTATGATTTATGGTTTATTAGTATTTCACAGTATTCGCACTCGTAACAACTAGTGACATTCACTGCAGTTTGAGTGACAGCAAGTCTCCTCAGCTCATTAGGATTCTTCTGAGTTAGAATACCCAGCAACTTCAAAAGTGCTGTGATATTGAGTCTTAATTCTTCCAAGGATTTCTAGTTCTCCCATTCTCTTTTCTAGATTCTTGGAGATAATTCAAATGCTCCAGAGGATTTTATTAGTTTTATTTTCTAGGACGGTATTTATCTGTTTGGTCAAATTTTAGTTCTTTTACACAGTTCCCAGAGAATGAGTTTCTCCCCCCCCCAGTCAGGCATTCTCTTATAATCTTCCTGTGCCTATTATGTGGTGTTTTCTATTTCATCTCTCTATCTACATAGTCTTGCTATTCTCTTGTGTCCTATCTAGCTTTGACATAATTCTTATGGTATTATTTTTGGCTGCTATTAATAATAATAATTCAGGTTTCTGTTGTGGCTAATATGCTCAACTGCAACATTGTACTAAATAAATTTGAAATCTAGTTGCATTATTACATTTACTTTCAGACTAATGCCCTTTGGGAAAGATATGAACCCTTTATCCCCACAGCTTTAGGTTAAATAATATCACTACTGTTCTTCAATAAGAATATTTGGGAAATTAGATAACCCACAAACATTGATATGCCTTTAAACAAACAAACCAAAACTGAAACCAAAGCTATCCTTTGATCATCTTCTGTGCAATGTCCTTGGTTTGTCTTTGAAAATAGATATATGGTTTTGTTTTCCCATTTTAGTAAATCCTGTTTTTTTTTTCTATCCTTGAGTTCTTTTTGATTTTACTATCATTGGCAGCTGTGATTAATCTTTCTTTACTCTTGTTTGTAGGTTCATCAAGCCTTTAGGTATTCATGTCCACACATTCCTCAATGTTCACAAATCATCTTTTTCCTTCTATTCTTGTCCCACATAGTCGACATCATCTTACAGGTGCAAGGCCTTATGCGGTGTCATCAATTTTCTTATTCAGTTAAGCAAGAATCCAGAGTAGAAGACCGGGGTTCAATCCTAGGTTGAGTCATACCAAAGACTCAAAAAATAGTACTTGATGCAACTCAACATTATAAGATGCGGATCAAGGGTAACATGGAGCAGTCCAGGGAATGGATAAGCACCCTCCCTTACACCTCAGTGTCATTGCTATTGAAAAGGGAGCCTTCAGGTCACCCTTAACTAGGTTCGCCAACTTAAAGCTTACAAGTTTTCACATCTGTTTTAACTGGTCCTTTTGCACCAGAGTCTGAGTGACAGCAAGTTTCCTCTGGTCTCCAGGACTCTTCTAAGTATTCAAGTTGATTTTAATAGTGCTGCATTCAGGGTGGTCTTGATTCCTCAGATCTCCAATTCCTCTAGTCTTTTTTTAGATAAGCCTTTCAACTGCTCCAAGCACATTTACAATTGATATCATTGTCACCTTTATGTTCAACTGCTTTGTCAGCTCTCTGGAAAGATCCAACTATTTATATAACTTTTCACTTTTATTTTCACTCTATGATTTGCTGAAACAGCAAAATCCACTTGATCGCATTTTTTTTTTCCTCTCATTAATTAACACTTGGTCTGTTCTTCTGGCTATGATTGGGTAATCCATTTGTATCGGAAAATTTGAGAACATTTTATGGGGATTGTTTTCTAGGACCAATTCTGGTTTGAGCTTCTATCAATTGTCAATATGGTCAAGTTTTAATCTCTTGCACAATTTCCAGTGGGTCACATTTACTCCCCAGTCATTCCTAATCTTACACTCTTCTGGAAGTAGGGGGTGTCCTTGTGGTGTAATAGTTAAAGCGATAGACTGCAAGTTCAAATTCCAGTTGCGCTATAATGTTCACTCTCGGACATATACCCTTGGGAAAGGTATGAACCCCCTTATCCTTCCAGCTATGGGTTAAATAGAGCCACTACTGTGCTTCTAGAAGGATGGCTTTGGCATTAGATAACCTACAAAGGTTGATATGCCATTAAACAAAGAAAGCAAATCTTCTGGGGCTAGTTTGTTGCATTCACTTATGTAATTAACCATTATATCTCTGTCATCATGCAACCTACATTTTCTATTCTTCTATGTATTATCAATTTTTGCTTTGATATAATAAGTTTTTATAGTATTATTTTGGCTTGTGGCTATTATCATTATTATTGAGATTAAATTAATTAAAAATGAATATTCTATTTTAAAAAAAATCACTGGGGTAGGTTTTAATTTTGAGCTTATTTTGTGAATTAATTTTCTTGTATTTTACAATTACTTACATAGATGTTTGTGTGTATGTGTGTGTATGTGTGTGTATGTGTTTATTTGAAATTGAGATATTAAATGACAGTCACGGTAGAAAAGATATGAAGTAAATATGTATAATTTTTTGTTCAAATGTTTTTTATTACACAATAAATTACAAAAAAATACAGCTAAGAAAATAGTGAAGTTATTTGTTTCTCAGTAATTACGAGCAGATAATTTAACAATGAAAAATAGCAAACAATTTTCAATTGTTTTTTTTTTCTACCCTCCTCCTTTCAGTTTGTTGAGTGAGCTATTCAATTATCTGCCCTTGAGCAAATCTTCCTCACCACCAGGCTTTTGAATTCGAAGGAAATTATGTTCCCTTGAGCAGTTCTTTCTTGCCTGTGGTTTTTTGAATATAGAGGATTTGTTTTTATGAAAACCACATCAGTAGCAGCAGTGAAATTTAAAAATACTCTAAATTCTTGTGCAATGACACATTTAGACAGCTCATCTGGAGCCATTGCAATTCACTGACATATCCTAAACTATCAATTATTGTAACTCTTAAAAGTAATATAAAAAATGACTCGAGTTCTGTATGAAGGAACTACTTTTGCATGTGCTACAGGAGCTTTTGTACTAATGAGTGAAGTTAGACCTTGTGTGCTTTTCATCATCTTCAGGTTTCACAACTAACAGTAAAAGAGAATTAAACCAAGAAGACGACACCCATATGAGATAAATAAAAGAAAAGACTTTATTATCGATTGCTGTACAAAGATTAGCTGTCATTGCATAATGAAATTTGGTTGTTGCATCTTTTGTTGTGGTTGCTACTGCTGCTTCTTTGCAATTGATCAAGATCTATTTGAAGTTGCTGCCACTGCTTAGTGATTGTTTGACATCTCTTTGCAGTGATCACTAACAGACCATTTCCGTCTAACTGTTGAGTCAAATCAGCCTTCTGATATACAGAAGACTGACTTCAAACAACTCATAAATCAACTTGCTTGAAAGTTTCATAATGGTGGCCAATTGATTGGAAAATATCTTATTTCCCTTTTAGATTTTTTTTCTTACATTTATCCCCAGAAGTGAATGCATGAAGTGGATCATATTTTCAGTTTGTTTTTGCCATGGTTGTCGACATAAAGACTTCTGGTTGGATGATGAAAAGGAATTCCAGCAGGTTATGATAGGTGCATGAACTCAGTTCATTTCTATCAGTGAAAGACTACTAGCTCTTCCTAAAAACATCTTCTTTAGTATTTTGTCTTGTAACAACTCATCTGTATACTACACTTATAAACTTTTCTGAAGTTTATGATACAAGTCGCTTTCATCTGGAAAAAACCCAAATTATGATATCCTTAAATCAGAGCTTAATAAGTCTTTATTAGTTATACTTTCCTTAGTTTTATCCTTTCTTTAATCATTAAGTAAATATTCCCTATTCAATTATAAGCAGCAACTTGGGACAATTTCTTCATCAAAATAGTCTAATAGATATAAGTTGATATTGAAGATATTAATTTTTCCTGAAAGTAAAATCTATAAGATTCATATAGCTTTATGCAAAGTGTAATAGAAATTTTATTTGACTTGTGAAACAAAATAATAGTAGAGTCTAATATCAACAGTAGACTCTTTCTTTCATTTCATTTCTATTGATCTTCTTCATGGGAATTGTAAAACTGTTGAAAATTGTTAATAATTGAAAATACTTCATCTAAAAAATTGAAAGATGATTACACGTAGTAGATGTTAGTATTGACTCACAGATTTTGCCATCTAAAAAACTTGTTATACATTGAAAATTGTCACTGAACAAATATCTGACTCAGAGATAGGCAAATAGACATATTTTATGATATGTTTAAGAGTTTATTAGCAAGATAACCAAGAAATAGGATTTTTTTATGGTCACACATTAGCAAATAAATGATAATTTTAGGTCCTTTTAACTACACTATATAATATCTAAATGTCACTCTCAGAAAAGAAAACATGAAGACATATTTTCAGAAAATATTAATACAGTTATTTCAGAATTAAGCCAGTGTTTAAAAAAATGTAAGTAACACAAAACTGGAAAGACACTATTGTAGGGAGAGAATAATTTTCTCTCTTGGAGAGTGGTTGTTGGATGTCCAATTGCACAAGCTCACTCTCTGTTTTTTAAACAGTAGAAATATTGTCTTTTGTTCTACCATTAAACGGTAAAGCCAACATGGCTATGATCATTTAACTGTCCATCTTCATCAAATATCTATATTTTTGTACCCTTTCTGCTAACAGCTTGTTCATAGTAAAATATGTACATATTCTATATAATGAAAATGTATCGAGATGAAAAACATGAGGTCTTTAGAGGATAGAAAAATCAACCAATCTTAAATGTTTTGCTTTTTTGGCCTTCATCAGTTGTGTGTAAAATAGAAAGAAGAAACTTGATAGCAATAAACACTATTTATAATAGGTACATATCAACTAGATAATATAGCCCGTGGTGTAATGGCTATTGTCGCAGGATATGGACACGGCGACATGAGTTCAAATCCTGGACGAGATTGATTGCATTTCACATAGCACTAATACCCATGGGAAAGGTATGAATCCAATTATTCTCCCTCCAGCAATGGGTAAATAGTAGGACAGACTGGGTTCTTCAGCCTTGGTGAGGCAACTAGTCTAGGAGAAGGAAAACTCTGAATTCAAACCTGTTAAACTCCACTTAAAAATTGACCTCGAGCGGAGGGGTTTCGGTAAATAGGACATATCAACTAGATAATATAAATATTAACTTGCTCAGTCGGCTGGGACTGTAGAATTCACCGACTGCTTCTCTTCAGAGGGGTAAGACCCCCGCCAACAAGTGTCCTAGATATGACACTAAACAATCTGATGGTGAGCTTCCAGTGATGCTGGAATTTGGGGGAATGCAGAGTATCCCATCAGTGCTATCACTGCCAGGTCCACTTGGGCCCGGAGTGGTAGGACCTGATAAGGGTCCTATCAATGGGTTAAATAGAATTAAACTGTGGTTTCTTGACTTTACTATTTTTTGCATTCAAACTGTGTATTTATGCTAAACTGATTTGTTTAAAATAGAACTGTTTTGACATTTAAACGGTGTACTAATGCTAAACTGAATTATCTGAAATATCTCAGCATTGCCTAGTCGGCTAAGACTGTAGAATACACCGACTGCACGTCTGCAGAGGGGTAAGAGCCCCCCCCCTCCAATGAGTGTCCTGGGTATGGTACTAAACAATTTGATGGTGAGGTTCCAGTGATGCTGGGGCTTTGGGGAATGTGGAGCACCCCTTCATTCCTATTGCTCCCAAGTCCACTCTGGCCCAGAGAGGTAGCACCTGCCAGGATCCTATCAATGAGTTAAATAGAACTAACTGTATAGTAAAAGTTAGCGACCATAGTCGAGGGTGACCCGAAGGGTCCCTTTTCGATAGCTACTACACCAAGGTGTAGGGGAGGGCGCTACTCCATTCCCTGGATTGCTCCACTTTACCCTTGAACTGTACCTTATAATGCTGAGTGTTAAGCAAGGTGGTATCAAGTTCCATTTTTAAAGTCTTTGGTATGACTCGACCTGGGATTGAACCCAGGTCTCCCGGGCCATTGGCGAACATACTTATGTTAAAACTGAATTGTTTGAATTAGAACTGTTTGACTAAACAGAATAGCTTGAAATAGAAATGTTTTTGACATTGAAATTGAACTTACACTAAACTGAATTGTTTAATATAGAACTGTTTTGACATTTAATTGTGAAAACTAAATCTTTACTTATACTAAACTGAATTAGCTGAATTAAAACTGTTTGAATAAATTAAATAGCTTGAAATAGAAATGTTTTTGACAATTAAACTGTATACCCATGCTAAACTGAATTGTTTGAAATAGAACTGGCTGTTTGCATAAAAATGGACTTGGCACGAAATAACCTACAAAGGTTGATATGCCATAAAACCCTAACAGCATAAATATTAACATATAGATCGATAGATGTGGATTTTTTTTTGCTTAATGAATTTTGAAATGCAACACACAAATTTGAACCAACAGAAAAATAAAATGTTATAAAATTTTCTCTGCTTTTTTTTGTTTCATGTAATAAGTTACTCGTTCCTGATCTAAAATGAAAACATTTAACAATGGCCAATATTTTTACAAATGAAATCATCCTTTGAAGATCCAGTGTTTTTCATCTCTCAACATTTTCATACAGTTGGATTTATTTCCTGTTTTTCCCAGATATATTCCATCTTATTTATCAACAGAATGTGCATGGGAATGAACTTATGTTGTCTTTTCTTTTATTTATTCAGAATTATTATCATATCATGGATAGACTAATACTAAAATTGGTCCTTGGTAAGTGGGACCTCAGCAAAATCTTCTCTTCCTCTAAGCAACCCAGAACCATCATTTTTAAATTGAGGCTATAATGCTTATAACTACATCTGTTCTTTGATTATATTTTAAACAAGAATAGGCTGCAACAGCAAGGCATTTTGCTGATAGTTATGCAGCTACAAACTACTGTTTCAGCTCCCAGGTTGGTACATCTCAGAAGTGGCTTTATAAAGCTTGCAGAATATTCAGTCACTTTATAGAATCAAGAATGGTTATCAACTTTGTTTCATACACATGCATGATTTATTTTGCTCTTTACATTTGGATGTTAGAAAGACACATAAAGAATTGTAAATGGTTGAAGGAGCAAAGAGATTTTCATCCTGAAAATAAAACTAGAGCAAACTTATTTCCTTTATACAATAACATCTTTGTTTCAGCTTAATTTCTTCTTTCATTTTTTTCATGTGCTCATGTAAATAGTATGATTTTTACCACAACCACAAGGAAGTGACCCAATCAGTTACCATAGTGACATGTTCAGGTATATAAAGGAAAAGGTGTAAATCTAGCCTCTTTTAACTCAACATATCTTAAGAGAAAAAAAGTTAGTTTTCATCAATCTGTGAAGACCAACCATAAGAGTCTGATTTTTCTCTTTCAGTGACACAATACTCTGCTACTCTGCTAATTTATTCCATCAGCATTTGACATAAACTTTTATGTAATTCTATAATAAACTTAATTTCATATACACACATTTTTCTTTTATGTATTTTTATTTGCATGATGTACAGAACCTAAAAGCAATATTCTTTAGCATGATGAAAAAAGTTGTTACTTAATCCAGAAAAAGATTCCAAATTGTCTGAATATAAAAAGGAAATAAAATTTGCTGCTTCCTGTTTGTAATCACATTTTTTTCGATTTCCCAAATTTGTGGTTTACTTAAGCAACAGACCTATTTCCACCCACTAAGCCAAAAATTTAACCTTTCATCTTGAAAGCAATTATCTCTTACCACTTTTCAGCCTTAGAATACCTTTGCACATACGAGGTAGAGGTATATAAACACTGATAACGCAATATGTATATGTATTTATATGTGCTTTTGTTACAAGTTGGTGTTTATATATATGTATGTATGTATGTATATATATATATATATATATATATATATAAACATATATATATATATATATATATATATATATATATATATATATATATATATATATGATTGCTACCTTTTTTAACCAGATAAATAATAAATATCTAGTACAGGAATTTTCTAATGAAATGTCAACCTGTCTAGCATTGATTTATGTCTTAAGGTTTAGGAATTGTATTCATATTTACATTCTTTGTGAATTTGTTCCTTAAGAGATTTTTGACACACAGTCCTAATGAATGCATATAATTTTTAAACTAATTTATTTGAACCATTGATGGGACCCAAACAGGTACTTCCAGTTCAGGTCAGAGTGGACTGAGGAGTAATGACAGTTACTTCTCTGATTTCTAGAACTAGTAGCACTTCATCAACTGCAGTCGTGTCATACCCGGGACGCTCTTTTTTTGGGGGGGTATGCTGGTGAAGGAGATAGAGCCAACATATTCTAAGCCTCACTAACAGAGCTTTCTTTTTAGATTTGATTATAAATCTCTAATTTATCAGTGTTTTGTTCTTGATATTCAGTCAGATCCATGACATACCTGTATATTCATTAGCAATTGTATACAGCAAAGATTTTATAAGAAATATTTTTTTGATAAAGTTTGGATGGTTTTCCTATCCGATATCTCACTCTTAGAATAGTGATTCTCTATAGGAAACTAATTTCACATGTCTGTCAGTAAATCAAATCTATTTCACTTCTATTTAGTTTAAACCATCAGAGAATTAGCAACATGGCATGAGATCTTTTAAAACTTTTTAAAATATCTTGTACTCTTAATTTTTTCAATCTTTTTGTGATAGGTTTTTAATCTCACACTTCAGCTAACTTGTGTTTCTTTTCATTTGTCTTTTTCCGTCATATTTATACATAACCAATTTTTTAATCCCAATTTACATCTTGTTTTTTTTTTATATTTTGCTTTTTGATTTTCCTTCCTTTCATTTTATTTTCTTTCTAAAAATATCATTCAATTTTTCAATTCCACTTAACTTTACTATTTTCCCGCCTTCTTTCTATCATCTTTACTTTATTTTATTTCTTTCCGCTATTATTTAACTCCTCATTTTCAACTTTTTGCTGTAACATTGCAAGTCACTTGGCAGCACAAACCAAAAATAACTGGCACAATCAGTCTCTAAAAATCAAGAAAGGAAAACAAACTCTTTCCAACATTTTGTTGTAATTATTTTTATTTCTTGGTTATTTTCTTAATTATTTTTCAGTCTTTCTTGTTTCCGAGACTTTTGGCTTGTCAAAATATTCAGTTGAGATTTACAGACCCATCACTAGTTATTACAAAGCACTGATTTAAGTCTTTTGAGAGACTGTCAAATCCAGGTTATGGTAAAGCCTGATTTAAAACAAACTTCGTATCCCCTTTCTCTTCATATCTGCCATGCATATATATTGATTTTGTCTCTAATGGATAATATTTTAACCTTTTCTATGCGGAACTAATTCTATTTCTTAAGAAAAAATAGTTATCCAGCTTTAATGAACTTTAGACAGGATTTCTTTCATGGCCAACCCAGCAAAATTTACCTCTCACAAGGGAGAATGTCAGATCAGTCTTAAGAGAAAAATATTTTCGAGTTTTGATATAACGGAATACCAAGATTTTATATGAAGAAAAATATGCTATTATTTTTTGATTAGTTAGTAATTAGCAATTTTTGAGAACTTAGTATGATGAAGAGTATCTGAATGTAAAACTAGTGATTAATTGATTGAGTGATTGATTTTAACTGCATGTCAACCTGTCTTGGCTTATTTTAGCCAGGACATTAGAGAATTGCATTCATTGCATGTTCATATTTACATTTCTTTGTAGTTGGTTATAAAGAAGTGGGGGGGTTGCACATGGTCCAATCAAATAAAAATAATTTTTAAACATATCGATTTGATCAACAGATGGGACCCTAGCAGGTACTTCCACTCCAGGCCAGAGTGGACATAGGAGTAATGGCAATGTTGGAATAGTTCTCTTTCCCCAGAACTGAAGCCTCACTATCAGATGCCGTTTAGTGTCATACCTAAGACCCTCCCCCACCACTTCATTTTACCTCTCTGCTGGAAATACAATCCTTGTATTCTAAGCCTTGCCAACAGGGAAGTAAATCTAATGAGATACTGAGCCAAGTATAAAGATTTTTACATAATGAGACTTACTTACTATTAAATGGAGGCACACTTAGCATAACTGTTATCATCATAGGAAATGGAATCTGTGACACGAGTTCAAATCCTAATCAAGGATGTTTGCATTTTCCTTCATGTTAATATCCTTGAGAAAATCAAGGATCCATCTGTTGTTCCCTAGCTATGTGTAAATTGTTGGACAAATTGGGTTTTTTAGTCTTGGTTAGGTAACCAGTCAAGGAGAAAGAAAACTCTGAATTCACACTTACTTTACTCAACTTAAATATTAACCTTGTCTGTGTGGAGGGGTTCAGTAAATGTGTACATATTGAACTACTGACCTTGAAACACATGAAGTAAAAATATTCGTATTTCTTAATTTTTAAAAGTTGATCTGTGAACTATGAGTTTATCATAAACATAAATGTCTTTATTCCCAACCTACAGTAAAGAATCTTTATAGAAAGACTGCTTTACCAATAATCAATCTATTGAACAGACATTTTTTTTTTTTTGGAATATAAACTAATGATATTAATTGATTTTGAAAGTAGATCAGGATTTGATACAAATGAAGATAGGGAGCAAGTTACTTAGATATTATGAATTTTGAAAAAAAGTAATTTTAGACCAACAAACTCTATGATATATTATTTTTATGTAAATATCATAAAATCACAGAGTTTATATGTCACATTGATGGAGTGAAACAATGAGAGAGAAATAATTTGGTAAAACATATTCAATGATGGCAAAGTTAAAATCCTACCATGAGGAGTCATTCCTGTTATGTTTTTCATAGCTTTCTGCTTTTTTTAAGACATTTCAATCAGAGATGATTTCATTATCTTATATTTGTATAAGATGAAGAGAAACGATGTCTACAGATTTTATTGATAGTATCAATGTAGTATCCTAGCATTCAGGGTAAACACTTAGTTCATATACACTGGCAGAAGTAAACATGTCTATTGCATTATTGTAAAAAAAAAAGATATTCATATCCGCCATTCCTCGTTGACATGTGTCCTTATTTGATGTTCTCAAAGAATTATCTCTAGCCATTCTTAATGCAGATGTATTAAAAGTTTCCGATGATGATTGTAATAAAGATATTTAGACAGTCTTTAGCATTTAATTTTGATAATCCTTGCTTGAATATTAAGAGTAGAAATCATTGCAATTTCTAACATTTTCCTTATGTGACTACTTCAATTATTATTGCATGTTTAATTTTTGATTAATATTAGATGATTCCAATGAGGAAAGTTACATTTTGCTTTGTCCTCCGCATGATCACCACATGACACAAGATCAATTTTCAAGAGGAGTTTACCAGGTTTAAATTTAGAGTTTTCCTTCTTTCTGATTCTGTACTCAGCTGAGACAAAATGTTTCTGATTGTTCAACTAAAGAAAAAAAAAAGGTCATTTGTATTTGTGCATAGGTATGTTTGATATTATTGACATGTGTTTGCATGACTGCTTTCTATCATATCTTTCAACTTTTTCATACTGCAATATCAAAAGTTAGATGAGTGGGTCAGTGATCTTTCGCCAAGGGCAAAAGCTAGATAACAACTCTCCATCTTTGTCAAGAATTCTTCCTTTATTTAGAATTTTTATTTGAAAGAAGGAAAAGTCAAGTCCATGAAGAAGTTTCTTTATTTCCAATTGTCTAGCCACTCTTGATGGTAAGGCAGAAGTGAAATCTGACTCCACTTGGTTCTGTTTCACCCTCCTAACTTATTATCTTCGTCTTCATATCTAAGCTACATATTCACATGTATACACACATTGCATCACCTGACTATGTCCTTTATTTTCATGGGATTAAATGAAAAGCAAATGTTTTGCATTGACATATACTTCCTGAGTTCAAGCCACACTGTTGAATAATTATATGTACATGGTGATGAAAAGAATTATTAATAATTCGATGGGAGTATCTTTATGACAGGATTTCAGTCTTCTTCTGTTCAACATCCCTGTCAAGATATTCTTGTAATTTTCTTAGGATGAGTCAAAAAGAAGGTTAACATTTCTATGGAACTACTTTTTAAAAAGAGCAGAGTTGATATTATGGAGACCACCTGTGGAAGGTTCCTAAAATGGTGAACAGGTGAAAACAGTTTGAAATTAAAATATTGTAAAGGTATTCCCATGGAAGTGTTAACATTTTTTTAAATAAACCAATATGTTATGAAAATGACTGTCAAATACTTTAGTTTCAAAATAAAGCTCACAGTTATAAAACATTCAGAAATTTTTGAGGAGGCTTTCCTGCCAAAATATCTATTGTCATAGGAAGTAACCTCAGTAAACCGAGTTGCTTTTCACATAATGCTATGCCTTTAAAATAGGTATGACAGCAATTATTCTCCCACCACCCAGTTAAATAATTAGGTAGACCTGGCTCTTTAGCAACTAGTTGAGGAAAAAAGAAAACTCTTAATTCAAACTATTTGTACACTTAAAAACTGATCTTGCGTCACATAGAGCAGAGGGATTGGATAAATGCACTCAATTAGTTAGGAAACTTAGCGTCATTATTTCTTCCCATCAAAAATACTTGTGTTCTGTTGTGGGAACAGTTCAACTGGTGTTATGGAACCAAAAGTGCTTGTAATTAATTTTGCAGTTGACTAGTAGCATTTTGTCACTTGGATGATGATATAGTCCAGTGTGTAAGGACAGGCTGAGATGGATTGGCATTATAACTTGTGGAAATGGCTGGGGGATAGTTTTGTTCATCTCCTCCTGTGCATTTACACCAGGGTTCACTTGTTTGGAGTACATTCTTCAAACGTGGTGTCTTTTCAACAATTTTTAACAATTTTCCTTGTGTGATAAAAGTCAAATCTCATTAACTTGTTTAGAAATACTTTTTACTTTATTCCATGATTTTGAAAACATTTTTGGACTTTTTATTTTATTCAACAATCAGTTGTTTAGTCTCTCATAATGTGTAGATGGTCAATGTGACCACTAGAGGAACAAAAGAAAACCTTCTCTTCACTGACACTGGAAGTTCTTGATTGATTGACTGATTTTAATGGCATATCAATCTAACTCGGCTTATCTTATGCCAAGAGGTTAGGGAATTGCATTCATTGCACATTCCTATTTACATTTTTGTGTAGTTGTTTCTTTGGTTTATTTTTTTGCACACGGTTTTATTAATTTCTAAACAAATCAATTTGGCTCATAGATGGGACAATAACAGAGGCTCCCACTTGGAGTCGGAATGGACCTGGTAGTAATGGCAGTGAAGGAAGACTCCAAACACCCCAGATCTTCAAAACCCAAGTATCACTATCAGATGTCATTTAGTGTCATAGCAAGGACATCCCTTTTTGGTGTGTAGAAAGGGGGGGTCTTAGAGTGAGCATATTCTAATTATGTACTTATTTTAAGATTTTATCTTTATTGAGTTTTTGTTTTAAATGCAATAGTAAAATGTATGTATTTACCCAACCATTTTTTTTTTTTAAGTCGGGTAAAGCTGGTTTGAATTTAGAGTTTTCCTTTTCCTTAACTGGTTGCCTAACTTAGGCTAAAGAACCCAAATTGTCCTAGCTGGAGGGAAGAAAAGATGAATTCATGCCTTTTCCAAAATATAAAGAATTTAAAATTATTTACTATGTGTCCTAATATCATCTTTATATGCTTGTTTCCCTGAACAAGAACCTGAAGAATATTTCCTTCATGGTTCATGTATAAACTTTGTCATTAAAATCTGGACTGCTTTTTCATTTTGACAAGTTTTGTATTAAATGAAGAAGTTTACATCATTAATACTCAAGTATTTGCTCCTTTAGGAGTGGCAGTTTAAAGTGAATAATATTTTCCTTCTTTTTTTTTGTTTTTGTCATCTTTCTATCCTCAACGATTTCATCTCAAATATTTGCTTTATCACATCACATTTATCTTCTTTTTTTCCATCTCTTATTCACCAATCACTGCGGAAAAAAAACAACAAGCAAACTCGAAAAACAACAATTTTTATTATCAGAAATATAAAGTCCAGACAAATCTAAGAAACTTTTTCAAGAGCACTTAGTCCATTTCTGACAATACTTGAGATATCATACCCCTGTTAATATTGTGTTTAATCTTTTCATTAGACAAATAATCACTGAGAATAAACACCAAGTCCAATTTCCTTCTTTTTTAATTTTTTTTATTCAGTCAATCACTTGAGTGGTCTGTGATCTGAAAAGCATTACTCTTAGAGATGTAATTCCTTGGATTTTGAGATTCTGACTAGTGTGAGAGCCAAGTGAATGTAAATGATATAATGTTTTCCCCAAATGAGTTTGTGATACTTAACAGTGATACAATAAAAGATGTAATCCAGAAATGTGGTATCAACTCATCCGATAACTTTAATGTGACTTGGGGCTGGTGATTGATTTGATATCATTTGATATCTTGTCATCTTGACATAAAGCATGCAAAAATCTTATTGAGATTTGTCAAATATTTGGCAGGGGTTAGAACAAAAGTCGCTGGAGCCTTAAATTGTTTTTATCTTCTGTAAATTAGAAATAATATAATTGATAGATAAAAAAATTTGCATTATTTGTGTTTTATTGCACATCAACCCTTGTGGGTTATTTAATGCTAAATCTTGTTTAAACACACACACACACACACACACACACACACACACACACATATATATTTAGTTACATCTCTTCTACAGAATCTGGACAACATTCTCAATATTTTGGTATTCCTTGTCCCAGACAAGTCAACAATGAAGCACATAACTAAATTAAAATTTATAATTTGTCCTATTTACCTGGGTTGGCTCATTAGGGATGACTTAATGGTGATAATAAAAAAACAGGAATTGACACTAGATTGAGAAATCATTGCGCAGAAAGAATGTATCAGAATGACTAGCAAAATAAAATTAAAGACAATAGTGATTTCATCAAGATATAAAGTACATTTATTCTATTAGCATTCAACAAACAAAATAATATAAAAATATTATAAAGTTCCAGAGAGATACTGGGCGGACAATATCTGAGGAGTGATGATAAATGTGAAAACTCAATATGGGTATGATAGAAAATTACTTTCAGTCAGGCCTCTTCTCTATTATCCATTTTCTTACACATGGTCCTGCCTTTTCTTCCCCCAACTATTCACCCAGCGTTTCTCTTTTTAACTGTCCACATTTTCAAGTTGTACCCCCATTTTCTAATTTTTGCGCTGGCCAGGTGAAAGGGGTTTATTTTTTTTTACTCTGGGGGTTACCAGTCGGCAACCTCCCACTACTCCTCTCACAGTGTCTGCTGATAGCTGCTATGTATGTGGACTATCCAAGTATATGTCACAATATATATTGATAATTTGTAAACAAGTAGTTTGTAAGTAACATAATCTTTAAACAAACTAGAGCTCATTTGCACATAGTTAAATGATTTCAAGTTTTGTTATCCAACAATATTGTTTGTTTGCACGCAGTTAAATAGTTTCAAGTATTACTGTTTAACATTAATGATTCTATTTGATATTCATAATAATCTTAAGTAAAAGATAGGACATTGCTATTGAACACATATATGGGACAAGTCAGAGTGGACCTGGGAGTAATGACAATGATAAGATACTCAACATTCCCCAAAGCTCCAGGACTGGAACCTCACCATCAGATGCATTGTAGTGTCATCTTCAGGACACTCACAGAGTGGGGCTCTTACCCATCTACAGGGATCCAATTGGCATAATCTGCAACCCCAGTCAATTGATCTGGAAAAGAAAGGTCAGAGGTTATACCTTTCCCAACAAAATTAAAGCTGCATTGAAATTTTAGAACTGCTTCTACATGAATATTCATCAACTATGATTAAAGTTTTTGCAACATAAAATAACTTTATATAGAGAATTTTAGACTAGAAATGATAAAATATGTGATTTCATGCTTATTTTGCCTCAGAAAGAAAATTATCAAATAACTGAAGAATGAACATAAATGTATGGATATCTAATTACGGTGAATTATCTGGTTTAAGTGAGATCAGTTATCTGATTATTAATAATTGCTTTATTTTCTGTTCACAATCATGAAAATAAGATGCTTGTGGTTTAATAGTTATTGTCATAGGATATGAATCTGATGAGACAAGGTTATTTGCATTTTATTTTGTTCTTGTGCCCTTGTGAAAGACATGAATCCATCTCTCCTCTTCCTCCTCCTCATGGATAAAGAGTAGGGCAGAAGAGGTTCTTTAGTCTTGGTAAAGTTAACCAGTCTAGAAAAAGGAAAACTTTGAACTGAAACCAATTGTACTCCTCTTAATAATTAACCTTAAGTTGCATCCTGACAACATTGGAGGGGTTGGGTAAATACGTATAATCATGAATGTTGATTCTACATTCATAGATGATAATGATGATGATAATCAAATCATGAAAATAGACTTAAAACTTTTCCTATGTTAAAAACAAGAGTCACCAACAGCAACAAAATATAATGACATATGGCAAAGACAATAAGGAATTTGTACTGAGACACTTTGTAAAAAAAGCTGTTATAAAAATGGTTTTCAGGTTTCCAGTCATAAACATGTTCACTTTATCATGTAACAGCAATTGGATCTAGGATTCAATTCGTGTACTTCTGGACAGATGAAATGACAAGCACTTTTCATTATATTTTTTGCAATTACTCTAGTAAAATACAAGACAATAGAACATGTATACAATGACTATACTAAGTTTTCATATTAGCATATTTGAAGTTATTGATTGCCTTTGGGGGTAAAATTTTGAAATATGACCAATTTACTAGCATCATTATTTTGACTTTTTCTTTATCAATCACATCAGATTTAAATTTGTCTCTACTTTATGATAACATTACATATAAGAGAAGAATTCTGTTTGTGTGTGATGAGAACAGCACTAGAATACTGCATGCTGTTTTGAACAAGTCCTGGAAGCAGCACCCAACAAGATAGCAGCTTCATCTTACAATCTATCCAAGTAAGTCAAACAAAATATGCAGTGCAATGCTGATGAAGTAAGGAACTCCTACACATAGACGTACCAGTGTTTGCTGACTAGCAGACAATTAGATTCATCAGCCAAGTGCCATCTAGAGTACTTAGTAAGTGTAATAGCTCGATCGCTAGAGAGAGTCGAATGATGATAATTAGGATGATGTGAGTGAATTGGTGGAGGTGGGTAATCCATATATGTTTACAGAGAAATGTAAAGTGAATTAAAATATTCATCAAGTTTTACATGACATGGTCTAAAATCTTGGACATATGACAAAGCATTAAACTTTGTATATTGTCATGTTATAGGTCTAAGGTGAGAAATTTATTTTCTTTAAAGATTTTTTAAAAAGCTCATATTTCATGCAATCGTTGAAATGAAAGTAATAACGCCTTATCTGGATATTCTTAAGCTTTTAATTGCCCTGTTAGCTGGGCTTAGAATAAACAGACTATATCACTTGCCGAGAGGTTGATTGCGGATATTCTACTAAATGAAATCTGGTGATGAGGCTCCAGTTGGGAAGATCTGGAAGTTTGGGATACTCCTTTATTGCCATTGCTCTCACTCTGACCCAAATTGATTGTACCTATTAACGTCCCATCTATGGGTCAAATAAAGCTGTTTGCAAATGACTGGTATTAGAAAGGAAAACTTGACATCGTAAAACAGAGTACAAAAACTTACAAAACTACACAAAAATGTTCATATAAATATACAATGTATGCATTTCCCCAACCTTTAGGCATAAAATAACCTCAGATGGGTTGGCATGCCATTAAATTCGATCATTCAATCAATCTTTAGTTTTTAAAGTCTGATGGTATCCAAATGTCTAAAATTTAGAGAATTGACTACACTTTTTATGTGACTGGTTCTTGAAAACCTAAAATGACAACAAGTTGAGGTGACTCGAAGCTGAAATTCTTTTTCTAAAGCATCAGACAAATTTGTTATTTAACTTCGAATCAGAATTAAATCCAAAACAATTTTAAGAGCACTTGTTGTATATTGACCTTCGACCCGGCCAAACATGCCATTCCAAAGATGGCGGAAGTGACACATCCCAATGGCCAGTAATCGGAAGAGATCACGTAGGTGAGCTTGGCTGACAATATGGGACAAGGTGAAGGCCCCACCATGCCATACAAAGTGATGCACCGGAAGAGAGTGACCTGTGAACTGCATGACAGTTATTTCCGCTCAATGACGATCAAACATGCCATTCCAAAGATGTGGAAGTTGCATATTCCATTGGCATAGGCAGGCTTGGCTGACAATATGGGACAAGGTAAAATCCCGCGGTAAAGTCATAGACTGATGCACTGGAAGAGAGTGACCTGTGAACTGCATGACAGTTATTTCCGCTCGATGACAATCAAACATGCCATTCTAAGGACCGGAAGTGACACGTCCCAATGGCCAGTCATGGGGAGATATTGAGTGGGCGATTGAACAATTATATAACTCGGTGAAGACTGGAAGTCAGTGAGTTGGAGATCAGATGAGTTAGAGACAAGATGCAGTAGAGAGAACAGCACTCAGCAAAAAGCTGGGCCCTAGGGCCTCCGGTTGAGCAGCCCTGGAGAACGAGAAAGACACAACACTGATGGCCATAAGAGTGGGGGTCAATATATTGCAGTTCTGTTCGGTCTCCAACTCCCTCTCACACACAAACTCTTCCAATAAAGTGAGAGGTATATTTTTTTAAAGAAGTCTTTGCTCATCTTTATTCTTGTGTCGTTGTCTTCTGCATGAATCTGCATATGAGTATACAACACACTGAATGAAGTTGTTTTTTTTTTATTTTAGTTTAGTTTTTTCCAAAAATAAAGATGCCATTATGGCTTGCAAATGATATGACAGTCTGTCTCAAATTTGTATCACTTAATGCTTACTATGGTATTTAGTGCTTTGATTTCTTTATTTAATGGCATATTAGCCTTTGTGGGTTATTTAAAGCCCTCCTTGTTGAAGGACAGCAATGGTGCTATTTAAGCCATAGCTTGGTTAGTGATTTGAAAATGTCTCTGTGAATGATGTGTAATGCTTTGAACTACCATGTTCCAGTATAATGTCTCATTAGATCAACTAAAATATTTACCCCAGGATCTTACATTATGCTTCATTATAGTCAGAATGACTAAAGATCCCTTGGGTCTTCTCTGACATGCATATGATGTAAAATGGAATTATGGTAGGTGAATGTTTTCTGCATTTAGCATTGGCACAATGTAAAAATCCCATTCATACAAAGGGGTACTTATTATAAAAAAAGTGTTTCTCTTGAGTCTGGACGAGTGCAAGAGGCCATTTTCCATCAAAATAATGATCCAGCACAGATGGTAAACAAAACAAAATCAAAGTTTAAGCATCAGTTTTGTCCATGATGTTTTGGCCTCGTCAGTTGCCAAATTTGAATCAATATATAAAACATATGGATGGGAGAAAATTTGAAAACACTGGCCAACAGTCAGAGATATATGGAACAGCACTGATGTGGCACAGCTATCTTAGACGAAGGACTAATATCTTTTTTGTTTTTTCAATAAAATCAAAGTAAAAGCTATTATGTGCAAATATGGACTTTGTACACAAATACAATATGTACTTTGTATTGAACTGGTGTATATTTCACCTATATTTGTATTAAAGAGATATTTAAAAGAAAAAAGTTTGTCTCATTTTTGAGGCTGAGGAGTGTACATGAATGTATTAAGTTATTTACTCGTTGTCTTTATTGGGAATCCTTTTGAGATGAAGCTTCTTAATATGAGAATTAATTTTTATTTATTGCAGACTTTTTGTCCTCATCTTGGTATTTTTTTTTTGTTGTTTCTTCTCACTATGTTTCGACCAAATTTCATCTCTGGCCTTCTTCAGGTGATTAACCGTGACCTTGGATAGGAATGCTGAGTCTTGTAACTGTATCACCTGTAATTACTGCATTCCATAGTTGTTGTCTATCGCACCACGTTTTTGACCAAGTAAACCTCTGGCCGGCTTGGGTAGGAATTGAAACCGCTATCTTCTGACAATGCTCACCTGGAACCATAGAGATTCAGCGCCTCTATCCACTGCACCACTAGCCCTGAAGGGCGATCAAGGTTGGATTTTTTGGTCTTATAAATCCAATTATTTGTCTCCTTATCTGGTCTTCCATAGTCAGGTCTGTATCCGACTATTTACTTGTATTCACACATTTTCCAGGACATATTCATTCACTGGTCCTATAAGCTGGTTTGGTCAAGAGAAGACTACTTGTAAAGCATACCTTGATGAAACCAATCACTCTCCAAGTCAACAACTGAATTCTAAGTTTTTCCTTCTCTTAGACTGGTTGTCATACCAAGGTTAAAGTCCCCAATCTGCCCTACCCATAGCTCAAGTAAAAAAAAGTCCAATTCATAAATTTCTCAAGGTTGTTAATGCTATGTGAAATGCAAACAACCTCATTCAGGATTTGAACTCAGATAGCTGAGTCAACTTCCTATGATAACCTTTATGCCACAAGCACTTTCATCATAAATGTCTACATAAAAATTAATTTGAAACTTGATTATAAATGCAAACGTAAGTTCATACATAGATACTTACACCAGTAAGAAAAATGTGTACCTGAACAATATATATAATTATATGCATTCTTTAAAATTATATTTTCATTATATTTTGGTTTAAAATATAAAATAAAAAACATAGAAAGGATACATATATATAAATATATATATATATATATATATATATATATATATATATAAAAATATACCAAATGCGTGTGTTTGTGTAACTTGGAAATGTTGGGTAATGACAGACCACTGTAATGCATCATGTAGGGAAAAAATGCACAAAGTCTACATTCCACATTTTTGAGTGTTCTTATGGTTGAAGTCTTTCCAAAGTGTGAATCTCTTTCAATGTATTCCTGACCAAGTTTGAAGAATAGCAACCAAAATTTTATCTGGGCTTGGCTAATTGAATCATTCTCAAAAGCCTTTTTAAACATTCAAATAGTTTCATTAAATGAATGTCCAAAATGGCTTGATACTTCCTTGACACTGACCCTATATATATGTGTGTGTGTGTGTGTGTGTGTGTGTGTGTGTGTGTGTGTGTGTGTGTGTGTGTGTGTCTGTTATTGTATTTATATTAAAAATGGATGTCAGTCGAGTAATTTATGAGATACCTATCATTTGATAGTGTGCCAATGTATATTCCAAACTGGATACAAAAGACATGTCTGAGTATTCAAAGAGAAGTGAAATCCTGCATTGAAAATAACCAAGATTAATTCCATTATGGAATGCCAAAATATTTGCAAGAAAAGTGGGGTTAAATCTATATTTCCATGTTGAAGAAAAGGTCTTTTCATCATCTGAAATGTGTATTTATCATTCATTGATATAGGATCTATTTTAACAAATCAGTCAGTTTCTGAAATAATGGTAGTCCTTAAAAACTCATGAGAACATATAAGAAACAAATTTATATGTTTATAAGATTTTTTCAACCTAACAGAGAATATTATACTACTAATGAAACAACTGAAAGCAACTTGAATTATGGTAGGTATCTCTTTATATACTGTCATGTGGGATATGTTGGGAAGGGTGATCAATTTTGTGGGGTATTCTGGGAAGTAGGGTCTACTTTATACTTTGCTTTATTATGTCAATTTTGACTAGTACTGTAGAATACACTGACTGCATCTCCGCACAAGGGTAAAAAACCCTTTCATTGAGTGTCCTGAATATGACACTAAAATGCATCTGATGGAGTACCTCTTCATTGCCATTACTCCCAGTTCTACTCTGACCTAGTGTTGACATACCTGTTAGAGTTGTATCTATGGGTAAAATAGAAATATGTAGCCATTTTCTACACTTGAAACAAATTAACTGTGTGCAAACAAATGAGCTCTGGATCATTAAAAATTGTTTCCAGCAATATTATTTTTTTTTACAAATCATATATATTTGATATATATGTATGAATAGGATTCGACATTTAATAGCCCACAAGGTTTGATATACCATAAAACACATGAAATTATTTTTTGATTTGTTAATTTATTCACTCTTTTGCTTAATTTATTATATTATGATGATGATAAAGAAGAAGAAGAATACATAAGAATATGTTATTCACTGTATAAACACAGTTGAATCCAATTATTGTTTTGTTGAGAATGAATCAATAGAAATAATAGGCTATCAAATCTATATTTAGAAATAAATTTAAATTTAATGACTATTGAAGATTACTTTAACCTCTATTTATTTTAAGAAGATACCAAAAATAAAATTACTAAAAATGTATACATAGGTGGTTGACTTGATGGATGATCAGATAAGAAATCAAGTAAAATTGTATTTAGAGAAAGCATTAAACCTAGATAAATTGAAGACTCAGATGGATTTGCATATATAAGACATACCTTATCATACCTACCAAGGTTAATATTGTGGCACTATGTATATATATATATATATATATGTATGTATAAATCCATCAATATGTGTTGCATATATCCGATAATGAATAAATAGATTATCTATTGATATAGATCAGTTGGTCTATGGGTTCAAGACAGCATCAGTTATATAAGTGAGCTGAGAATGCAGTAGCATTGGTCAACTGAAATCCTTTTAAATCACTTAAAGAAAGAAAGAAAGTAGAATGGTAAGAAAATCAAGAGAGATTAAGATGGAAGGAAAGAGAAAAAAAATGAACAGAAGAAAGTTTTAGTGAAAGAGTAAAAAATAAAGAAAATCAAAAAGCCAGAAAGGATATACGAGATTAAGTTGTACAATTTATCAATTTTTTTCTGTCACTTTTGCTTCTAGTAGCATTGAATAATACCTCATGTTACACAACAATGGCATTTCTCATTACTCTATATGACATATATACGTGTGTGTGTGTGTGTGTGTGTGTTTGTGTGTTTGTGTGTGTGTGTGTGTGTGTGTGTGTGTGTGTGTGTGTGTGTTTGTGTTGTGTGTGTGTGTGTTTGTGTTGTGTGTGTGTGTGTGTGTGTTTGTGTTGTGTGTGTGTGTGTTTGTGTGTGTGTTTGTGTGTGTGTGTTTGTGTGTGTGTGTGTGTGTGGGTGTGTGTGTTGTGTGTGTGTGTGTTGTGTGTGTGTGTGTGTGTGTGTTTGTGTGTGTGTGTGTGTTTGTGTGTGTGTGTGTGTTTGTGTGTGTGTGTGTGTGTTCTGTGTGTGTGTGTTTGTGTGTGTGTGTGTGTGTGTGTGTGTGTGTGTGCGTGTGTGCATTTGTGTGTGTTTCTCTGTGTGTGTGTGTGTGTGTGTGTGTGTGTGTGTGTGTGTGTGTGTGTGTGTGTGTGTGTGTGTGTGTGCATAAAAGTACATATTATGCATTGATTTATTTTTAACTAGTTTCCTCATTGTTCTTGCTATTATCATGTCAGTCATTGTACCTAACAACCTTTTTCTGGTGTCTTCTTGAATCTATTAACTTTCTGGACTTGGATGACATTTATGAACTAGCTTCAATCAGTTTATTTTACGTCATAGGCAGTCAGAAAAGATCTACGAGATCTTCAGTCTATACAACAATATTCTAAAGTAATTCTTGATATCTCATGGGCATTAAAAAATGTGACCAAGAATTTGTGGCTGAGAAATACTAAGACAAGACTTCCACACCCAGTTGATGGGGCTTAGAATATACTGATTGTCTCCCTTACATAGTGGTATGACACCCCCCCCTAACTATGGGTGTCCGAGGTATGACACTAAACTGCATTTGATGGTAAGAATCCAGATGTGGAGATCTGGGAGTATCACTTCATTGTCATTACTCCCAGTCCCACTCTGAATTAGAGTGGTAGTACTTGTTAGGGTCCCATATATGATTCAAATAGATATGTTTAAAGATTATTCATATTCAATAGGACCATGTGCAAAAAAAAAAGATCTCTAAAGAAGCAAATACACAAAAATTTAAATCAGAACATAGCATCAACCTGATTCCCTAACCTCTGAACTTAGAATAACCCTAGACTGGTTGACATGCCATTTAAATTAATCATAGAAAGCCAAAAAAGCACACCAACTAATGAAAATCAAAGTAATAGATATAAAATAATAGAAAGTTCAACATAACATTTGATGCTCAAAAGATCAAAGCCCGCAAGCTGATCATAGACATAAACTCAGTATAAAATCAATTAATTACAAACGAATAGAATTAGGAGTCCAAAATTCCACAATCTTGTTTTCTATAGAACATAGTTTAGTGGATATAGAGATGGCCCCTTAAAATGGTTACACGTTCTGAAATTCCTTAGGAATGACACCAAACATGGCAGGTGTGAGTGAACCAGTAGGCTTAAAACATCTCTTTTTTTTAAAGTGGTTAAGGAACATCTTTTTTCATAAAGTACTGTGAGGCAGACTTTTTTAGAAGTACCCAGTGCCAAACTATTTTTATATTTTTAGCCATAAGGACAAACAATTAGCAGGGAAAATTCCCAGGGCAGAGTGGCTAATGTACTGAACTGCTACATTGTAGTGAATGAGTGAGTGAGTTCAAACTCAAATTATGTTATGTTCACTTTTGGATTAATACCCTTGGGAAAGGCATGAACAGCCTTATCTCCCCAGCTATAGGTTAAATAGTACCACTGCTTTTTTTCTACAAGGATGGGTTGGGCATTATATAATTAGCAAAAGGTGATATGCCATTAAATAAAGAAAATTCTTTCACATTCTTTAGAAAGAATAGAAAAATAGTTTTTTGTAACATGAAAATGGAAATCAACTTGAGGTTTTCCAATCTTGTGACCCTCCCAAACTCTTGGGTGTGTCATGATGTGTACCGATCCTTTTACATGTCTCCATCAACAATTAAATGGCAACAATTAATACTTTTATTTATTTAAATTTTAATCGAGCCAAACCAGGAAATGAGAACAAGTTAACATAAAGATTTGATATTCTCTGAAATATTGAATGTCATTGGAGGTTCTAGTAAACCAGAGAAGGAAATTGAAAAAAGGGAAAAGCTAGGGAAATATGATTTTGAAAAGTTAGAAAAATATCTAGAGATATCCAGTCTCACTAAAAGTGTAGCGTAGTCACAGTGACTGCTATATCAACAATAGCTATTTGTCAGTTGGGTCGAGAAAAACATGACTTATTTCAGCTTTGCTTGTTTTATTCTCTTTCCCTTCAGTCTGTGTAGTCATGGAAGCAGAAAGAAATGAATAATGGATACAATTTGCTTTGTTTGGGAGGATTTTTCTTGTACCTAGAATTTGTTCCTCGATCTTTGCTCACTTGAATGCTTGTTTCCTCGCACCCCAGCCGGCAAAAGGAAAAAAAAAAACTCAATCTAGGATATAAATTGGAATTCACAGAACATACCTAATCCCACTTCTGCTTTGAGTGGGTGACAGATAATAAACTTGGCAAGGCTGGTCCTAGAGTGCTAGATCAAATATGCCATGTTACAGCTAGCCCACTGGAAGAGATATGGAACTGTCAACTCATTTTTCTTTTGGCTGCTGGCTTTTTGGATAACTTATCTATTCACACCCCAGTGCCATTTGCTTACAGAAGTGATCTTGGATCATTTTTTTTTTTTTTTGCAGTAGCATCATAGGACCATTTTTTTAAAATCATAGTGAATTGAATAGATGTTTAAATTTGACCAGAAAGTTATGAAATATTAAAAAAACAGTTGAAAAGTAGGAAAAGATAAAGACAACAAAGATGAGGCAATTAGTACAAACTGTAAGGACGACTCCTCTCCGAAATTAAATGAATGTTCATATTGTGGATGTTCTTGGAAAATTTATGTCATCTTTTCAAATTTTCTATTTTTAATTAAACACAAAATGAAAATCTTAGAAATTTGAATATCATAATGAATCTAATTAATACTGTAAACTGTGTCATGTAAGTCAAGATTTTAAGCCGGGAAAATCTCAGAGTCAACAGCTCAGTTTACTGAGGCTGTAGAATACCCAACTGCATTTCTGTGGAAGAGTAAGATCCCCACCCTCATCAAGTGTCTTGGATGTAACATCAAACTGCATCTGATGGTGAGGCTCTAGTCATGGATATTTGGGGAATGTACCCCTTCATTGTCATTATTCTCAGGTCCACTCTGACCCAGAGTGGTAGTACCTGTTAGAGTCCCATCTCTGAGTCAAGAAGAAATTTTTTTTAATACTTGAAACCATTTAACTGTGTGCAAACAAATGAGTAATGTTAAATTGAATTATTAGTATTACATAGCAATAATGTGAACCATTTAAATGTGTATAAAAGAATGAATATCATTGAATAGAATTATTAGTGTTAGATAGCAGTACTTGAAACCATTGAAATGTGTGCAAATAAATGAGCTATGGCTTGTTTACAAATAATGTTACTTATATACTATTGGCAAACCAATCATATATATATATATATATATATATATATATATAAACAGGGCTTAGCATTAAATAACACACAAGATGTGATATGCACTAAAACACAACTAATCTAAAAAAGTGGTCAACTTGCATGGCTAAAATCTAAATTTTTACCACAGAGTGGTCAACCAGTGGTAAAGATTAGGATTTTAGTCCTGCTGCACAAGTTAACCCCTAATTTTGTTGAAATTATTTTAGGCTTAAAAGATTGACTTAAAAGCCTCAATTTACAGTTGGTCAAATTTAAATAGTAAAATATTTTATATTGTCTGCTTTCTTATTTCCTTATACTCTTTATTGGCCAGGCAATCTGGTGTTTTCTACATCACTGATCACAATGCATTTCGATTTCATTCTTGATCTTGCCCTTCATCTCCATGTTAAGACAAAATGCTTGACAATTTCATGTTCCCAACCTCATACAGTTCCTCCAAGTAGTTGTTGCCTGAATCTTAGGTACACACTGACAACTACATGGGTCTATTTGTTGTCCTTGAACCTTATGACATGTTCAGGATCTTCTACTTGTGGTACTCCATAATCACAACCTTCATACCACTCTGCTCCCAAATTACCTCAGTTCAGATGTGCCCATTCCTAGCATGGATATACTTTTTTTATTTACCAGATAATAATATTGCCATTTTAGTGAAATTTTCATCTTTAGAATATTTGGATGACTCATTCATTCCAAGGTTTTTTGATGAACAGCTAAGGTATACACAAACTGACAGAACAATTTAGCAGATTTTGCTTTCTTTTGTACTGTATTTTTATAATTTCCGTTTGTGTAGCAGATAACTTATTGTATGACTTGTTATCCTTGTGATATAAAATTTGGGACTTTAGAAGACAGTGGACATGGGCCTCATTTAACACTTTGAATAAAGTTAAGATTGCATTGACCTGATGATAAGGTTTCTGTATTCTTATTAATGGTGCTGGGAGTGATTAGAAACTGGACTCTTGGAGCAATCCCTGAAAATTCTATTAATATATTTTCAATTGATAAGAAGTTCTAGAAGTGCAATGCTGGTAATAGCTGCAAGTCAAACATGTCTTCTTATTCAGCTGGAAAACATGTCTGTCAATCTCTGCTTGGCCTGTTCAGTATCTTTCATCAAACATTAAAATGCATTCAAGTGGCAATTTAATAAGTGAAAAGAATTTGTTTGAGCTCATAGAGGACAAAATTTGTTACACATATTTGCTGGATACAAGGGAAAACTTGAATGTAAAAGAAATGTGTTCCTTATAAGAAAAATAGGGAATCTTCATGAAACAAGTGTTTTTTAATTTATTAATCATAATCAGTGGGGGGGGTCCTCATGGTGTAATGGTTAAAGCGATGTTCGAACTCCAGTCACGTTATTACGTTCACTTTCGGACAAATACCCTTGGGAAAGGTATGAACCCCCTTATCCTCCCAGTTATAGGTTAAATAGTACCACTACTGTTCTTCTAGGAGAATAGCTTTGGCATTAAATAACCTACAAAGGTTGATATGGCATTAATAAAAGAAACCAAACAACTAATAATCAGTGGTAAGCAATATTGTGGTATGATGTACATTATTTGAATATATTTGCCTTATTGAAATAATTAACAACATTTGAATAAACATTACTTAATAGATTTATTGATAGTTCTTTGGACTTTAAGAAGTATCTTTCTTCAAGTTACTCTTTCAGATAAACTCAAAAATGAAGAAGAAATATAAACTTTTGTATTCCTCAAGCATAAAAACCTTTGACTGAGTTTTTAGTTAATTAGCCACAGTACTCTTTACTTCATCTTCATTTGAAAACTTGGTTCCTTGTAAAAAAATTGCTGAGGGAGCCAAATATGTGGAAATCAGAGGGGATCAGATCTGGACTATGGGGAGGATATTGCAGCTGTTCCCAATTGAACTTGCCAATAGTTTCCACTGTTCTTGCTAAAGTATGAAACTTTGGATTTTCTTGGCAAGACCCAGCAACAGCTGGGGTATTCCCCATGGTGTGGAGGCTAAATGGCTGGGTTATCACATCATAGTGAGTGAGATTGAACTCCAGTTGCACTGTTACATTCAATTTAGGAGGAATTCATGGTGTAATCATTACTTTCATTGGAAATGGACACAGTGACACAAGTTCAAATCCTAGATGAGACTGTTTACATTTCACGCTGCATTGATATCTTTGGGAAAGGTATAGATCCAATTATTCTTCCTCCAGCTATGGATAAATAGCTGTGCAAACTTTAACTGTTGTATGGCAACCAGTCTATGAGAAGGAAAACGCTGAATTCAGACCTTTTAAACTAGGCTTATTAAATGTCTAATCTGGATAAAATGATGGTCTCACTTAAATTATGTCAGTGCATATATAAGGTGCTTGCGGCATAATGATTATCATTGTCGAAAATGGACCCAGCAAACCAAGTTCAAATTCTGGACAAAGCTGTTTGCATAACACATAGTGCTAATATCCTTGGAAAAGGTATAAATCAAACTATTCTCCTTCCAACTATTGGTAAATAGTAGGGCAGACTAATTTCTTTAATCTTGATTTAGCAGCCAGTCTAGGGGAAGGAAAAATCCTGAATTCAAACCAGTTGAACTCAACTTAAAAAAACTGACCTTGAGTTGCTTTCTGGTGGAAGGGTTGATGGATTTTTCATCATTTCTTTTAAAGTCTATCAAGTCTTTGAAAAACTCTTTCTTAAACTTTCAAAAAAAACTTTTTTCTTCAAGATGATCTAATATCAAAACTAGTTAGGAAACATTTAAAAATGCAAAAGAAATATTCTTATTTGGTTAATCATTCTTGTTCATCTTTGATATATTGGGGGGGGTGCGCACATAGTGTAATGGTTATCATTGTTGTAAACTTACATGGTAACTCAAAAGCATATCTGAACTTGAAATGGTGCTGATACTTTTGGGAAAGGTATGCATCTAATTATTATCCCTCCAGCTATCAGTTAATAGTAGGGCAGACTGACTCTTTAATCTGTATGACAACCTGTCTTGGAAAAAGAAAACTCTGAATTCAAACCTGATCTTGTGTCCCATCCTGCTTTTGAGGAGGAGTTGATAAATACGTATATATATATATATATATATATATATATATATATATATATATATATATATATATATATATATATATATATATATATATATATATATATATATATATGAGGCAACAGAAATGCCTCCTGCATCTTAAATCAACACTTGTGTTGTACAGGTGAACTTAGGCAAGTGATAATAGTAGCTCCATCAAGCTAATATCATACCATTTTGTTTTTTTTTATATTATGGTTTGGACAGGTGCACACTGTGTGTTTGTTATTGGAACATTTTTTAAAGATTGATGAATCTATAATTGCTACACAGAGAGTCTTTCCTTTTCTGCTGCCTCAGAATGATTCTGTTCCTCATAGAAAATGGTTTTACAGGTTGAAAATGTCAGAATCACAGGTTCATAGATTAAAACAAAGCTACCAGGAAAAACGTTGAGGCACTCAAATTTCAGGAAATGTCCAGACTGTGAGACAATCTGTTGTGTACACTTTTTGTAAATCTTTAAAAACATGGCCAGTTCAAGCCATGATTGTGACTGATCATACCTAAAAAATAAAAAAATGTTAAGACATCATCTTCATTGCCACATGTCTAAGTTCACTTGCACCACACTGGTGACAATTTAAAATGTGGAAGGTATTTTTGTTACACCCTGTATGCATATATATATATATATATATATATATATATATATATATATATATATATATATATAAAATCATATTTTTCTATATTATTTTTTATCAGCCTGACAATCTTACAAACATATACTGTGCTCTTAGATTTATATGTATGCATGGTATATATATATATATATATATATATATATATATATATATATATGATGTACGTTTAAAAGAATGTATAAATGTGTGTGTGTGTGTGTGTGTGTGTGTGTGTGTGTGTGTGTGTGTGTGTGTGTGTGTGTGTGTGTGTGTGTAAGTAGAAAATAGGTGAAAATGTATTTGAAGCCAACATTTTAGTAATTTTATTTCATTCTTAGATATTTTGATAAAAAAACTAATTTACATGCATAATGGCAGTTTGTTTTTATGCGTGTTTATAACATAGATATATATTTGTATACATATGATCTTTATTCTTTCTTAATTTTCAATGAGCCATTTGAAAATGTATCCCATTATTCCTGTGAATTGTCTTATTTTTTTTCCTTTCAAAGAACAAGTGGTTTCACATTATTCACAACTTTTTACGTCACTTCCACTGCACCAATATGGGCATTCATTCATTCAGAGACCTAAAGATAAAAAGAAACAGCAGGGAAATTCATCATACTTTATCCATTTTGAGGAGCTTGACAAAAACACACACACACACACACACACACACACACACACACACACACACACACACACACACACACACACACACACACACAACAAAAATAGATCTAAAATAACAAAATAACAGACTTTCTTTTTCATGAATGTTACTGGAAACTCGCCAAGAAACTTCTTCACTTTTTGATTTATTTTGCATAGTTTTTTTTTTTTTTATTTTATGTTTTTGATTATTTAACTTTTTTTTTTTTACCACTGATTCAATCATATTTTTCTATATTATTTTTTATCAGCCTGACAATCTTACAAACATATACTGTGCTCTTAGATTTATATGTATGCATGGTATATAAATTTATGCAAATATATTTGTGTATGTTTATGCGTGTTGGTGCACATGGGTGTCCATGTGCATATATTGCCGCTTCACTACTGTATGAAACTTACACACATTTCCCATCTGTGCATGTCATGATGTAACTTTCAATGCAAGTCACATTTTGGGTTGGCATATCTGTAAAGAAACATGCATTTCTTCCAATTAAGAATATAACAATAACATAATTCATCTTTGAACATAATATAAAGAGACTGAAACATGTATTGTAATGATAGTGTGAATGCTCACAAAACATTTAAATAATCAAAAACGTAATACAAAGTGCATTGTCAAGGAAAAAATTATGTTGAATAATAAATATTTCTTGTGTATATATCTATTTTCATAGTTATACACTAATGTATGGGTATTACTATGGACATATAACGACTCTGCCAGTAAGGCTTACATTGATAGTCATAATAATTAATGAGTGGAGTCCCAGTGGCGTTGTGGCTCACGTACTGGATTGTGATATAATAGTGAGCGGGTCAGTTCAAACTTCAGTCATGCTATTAGGTTCACTTTGGGACTAATATCATTGAGAAAGGTATGAACCCCCGTATCCTCCAGCTATGGATTAAATAGTACTATTACTGTTATTCTACAAGGATAGCTTTGGCATCAAATAGCCCATAAAGGTTGATATGCTGTCAAAGAAACCAAACTAAAATCATTATAATTAACAATTTCTTTCTTCCTGAATTACAATGCATTTCTTGAATAAAATAATTTGTGGTACATTTACATCCTACAAGAGTGGATCAATAAGTTCAAAGCCTGACACAGAGTTAGTTGCTGAATTTTGATCTGAAATTTTCTCTGTATAATGTTTGATTTATAGAATTGATATTTTCTATTAAATGAACAGCATTGATAAGGAATGAATTTCCACAGGAAAATGTTTTTTGTAGAAAATAAAATCTCTTTTTTTTTATAAGCTCAAGACTTATTGATGTAATTATGGATTTCAGTTCCTTTGTTTAATGGTATATTAACTTTAGTGGGTTATTTAATGCCAAAGTCATCTTTGTAGATAGACTATAGTGGTACTATTTAATCCATAACTTGAAAGTAAGGTAGGTTCATACTTTTCCTAAAGGTCTTTATTCAAAAATTGAACATAATAGTGCAAGTGGATTTCAAGCTTGCTTACAATGATGTTGTAGTCTTGTACATTAGCCACTACGCTACAGCGAATCTCCTTTGTACATATCTATGTATAATGGCAATAAATGAGTTCAATCCCAACAATTTTTAAAATATGTTAATTTTTTTCCAATGGAAAGATACCAGGGTTTTATTATTTCTTGTGGAACATGATACAATTAAAATGGATATTATTATTTATTATCTACAACCAAATTCTTCAGCATTAAAACATTGTAACGCTGTTTATTTGTGTAGGTACACTATTTATTTGATTCTATTTTTGAAGTGCTACATATTTTTTAATTGTACAGTTTGGGAATAATTAATACCTTATAAACGAAGATTTTGATGGTAAAATGTTTAACTAGAAATGATAAAATCCTGATAACTTTGGTTTCAAAGAAGATCAACTTTTTATTTTTTTAAATTGTAAGGATGTACTAATTGATATGCACAAGAAATACAAGTAATTCTTTATCGTCATGATGTGATATAAATTATTTCTTTTATACTGTTTATTCAAAATTAAGTGGTACAAATTTCTTAATTAAAAATCCTTATATTCAAGACTTCATATTTTTATTGTAAAACAAATAAAAATTTCATTAATATCTAACATGTCCTTCCTATTCACTTTGCTTTCAGAAATTTGCTTGTGTTTTGGGGATACTGTTAATTCTGATCTGACAAAGTTTTACATAGAAATAAGTGTTATATAAGATTTATGACTTTAATAATACATTACAATCTCAAAATAGAAAAGACTATTGATGCTTAACTAAAAGTGGGAGTAAATAAATGATTATTTTCGATAAACATTTGTACATATGGGAATTTCTTGAAAAGATGGAGGATAAGAAACTGATTGAAAGATTTTTTTTATAAAACATAACCAGGTCAGAAAAAGCTATGTAGATTGTATTTTGTATATCAACTCTAGGTAAATAGAATTAAATAATTCTCAACCAATGACAAGGAGAGACATCTTTTACAATGAGTAATGATCGATTGATTTTAATGGCATGTCAATCCCTCTAGAGTTATTTTATGCCAAGAGATTAGGGAATCACCTTCTTTATACCTTGATATTTACATTTTTTTTTTGTACTTGTTTCTTAAGAATTTTTTTTTCATAGTCTTATCAAATACAAATAATTTTTAGACAGATCTATTTGACCTAGAGATTCTACCACTCCAAGTCAGTGTGGACCAAGTAGTAATGGCAATGAAGAGGTGCTAGGCACTCCCCAGATCTGCAGCCTCATCAACAGGTGCTGTTTAGTGTCATCCTACTGACGGGGCAGTTTTACAATTAGAAGAAAAAATACTAAATACAGAGAAAATTTACATAGAAGCTATTCTTTTGAAAATCTATAAAATACTACCTTGAATTTCAATTCTTGGTATTTGTTTCTTTCTTGATAGAATGTAACTTTATGCTCATTTGTTTAATGCAAAGCAAATCTAAACATATGAGAAATTTTGTGAAAGATCCTCAAATCCAAACATGACTCTGCATTACAATATCTGGAAAAGATTTATGTAATGTGTGGCATAAAAACAAGAATGATTTATTGCATAATTGGTTTTAAGCTTAATGCTTCTTTTTAATGCTTTCACAAGAAATAATATATTTGGGAAGTTTGTTCTATAAAAATGAACAAAATAAATAGTAATTTTTATAAGAAATATTGTAATATAAATTTTATTAAAGATATTGCAATATCATTGCATTTTTAGAGAGTGAAGCAATGTCTATTGAACATTTCAAGAGCGAATAAAGTAAGAAAAGCTTTTTTTTCAGTGAGAAATGTTTTTCAGGATCCTTGACTCTTTTTTGTTTGAAGATTTTTCTTAACTGCACCAGATCAAAACTGAAAGAGAGGCTGACTTTTTATGGCTGCAACTGATATTTTATGATAGTTTTTCATTTATGGATGACTTGTTAAAATATATATAAATAAGTTAATAAATATGTTCTTGCTGTTGATCTTACAGTATATATATTAATGTGTAGAGACCAGTTTCTTACTAAAAATTAAGATATTCAGAAATATATATTTCTCTGTTATCTGTCTGTCTGTCTGTCTGTCTGTCTCTCTCTCTCTCTCTCTATATATATATATATATACCCAAAATAGTCTATTTCCTACCAGTTTCATGCATTCTTAAAAGAAAATACAACCCTCATGTCACATCTGAAGATTGTATTTATTTTTAAATAATACATAAAAATTGAAGCAATGAGACAGTCACAGAGGTGGTGGGAAGTAAGCATTCATTTTAGGTTTTATCCTGCTCTACTGGCCAGTATTTGAGAACTTTTTGATTAATGAAAAATGTTTTTAAATTGTTTGTTTATTCAACTAATATATATGTAAAGACAAGGATGGGAAGAGAGAATACATATGGCAAATACGCCTGAAACTTATTCTGAAATATTCCTTTTGAGTTCATAATATCAGAAAATAACGCTTTTATTGAAACAAAGGAGCAAAATTGCTACCTATTTGTACATCTTGTTAAAGTTATTTTCCTCATTTTCAAGTGATTTCTAACTCTTTATAAAGAGATTATTTCTAAAAACATATAAATTTTTAAAAAAATAATCTAAATCATTTTATATTTCATTGTTAAATGTTTTTCTTGCAATAGTTTTTTCTCTGTAGCTTTTGCCTCTCAAAAGAATGTATTTAGAATTTGTAAAGATTTCATTGAAATGAGAAGCTTTTAATCCAGAATTTAAGCTTTTGAAGTTTATATTATGTGTGGTAATGTTTACAATTCAAATTTTTAAGGATATATTGTATATTTTCTTTTCTTTTTTGAAATAATCTAAAGGAATTTAGTATGGAGATTTTAAAATTTTGTTTCAACATGAAATTAATGCACATAGGATTGTTCATAGATATTTAAAAATACAATTGTCAGATAAGTTTGTTTTTTTAATAAGTCTAGTATAACAAATTCATAACAAAAAGTCTAAACACAATTTTGAATTAGTTCAAGGGAAGTTATAAAATTTTAATCACTATATTATTTCAAAACAAGTAAATTTTTTTTCTAAAAAGTTTGGCAGTAGCTGATACCTAAA
This sequence comes from Sepioteuthis lessoniana, assembly GCA_963585895.1. Taxonomy (NCBI): domain Eukaryota; kingdom Metazoa; phylum Mollusca; class Cephalopoda; order Myopsida; family Loliginidae; genus Sepioteuthis; species Sepioteuthis lessoniana. Next base: position 2,530,196 of record OY757925.1, read on the forward strand.
AATGTCGATTTTGATTGTACAATGTTCTTCAAGAAATGATCAAATCCTGGTCTCTTTGGTATAGAAGAAAATGAACATTCTATTTAAGAAATATTGGTAGAAGTATACTTACTTATGAATGGTAGTACTCAGTATGTGGATATTATATATATATGTCTATATGCAAATAAGAAATACAAATTTTTACTATCTTGACTTTGAAATAAGGGTTGATATATAAGACTTGCGATCTGAATGATCCATAAAATACATCAGAAAATAGAAATGCAGAACCTTGGAACCGTCATTAATTTTATAATGAAATATTGAATATAAAAATCTGTACCAAATTGCAAAGGCATCAATACTATCTAGATGATCTGTTTTAAAATTTTCTACAGCAAGAATTCTCAGGAGGGTGGAGTTATAACTTTCCCCAATGATATTAGTGCTCCATGAACAGGAGCAACATCAGCCAAAACTTGAAAATTCCTGCTGGTTGATTCTATTTTTCATGTGCTCTAGTTATGACACTAAACTGTATCTGATGGTAAGTCTTTACTTTCAGAGATCTAAGGAGTCTGAAGTACTTGTTTGTTGCCATTACTACCAGGTCTACTCACACCTGAAATACAAGTATCTGTTAGGGTCCCATCGAGGGATGAAATAGATCTGTTTCAAAAGTTTTCTTGTTTGATTGGACAATGATAAAAAAAAAACTCTTAAGAAACAACTTTACAAAAAATGTAGATACAAATGTTCAATGAATGTAATTTCCTGAATTGAATAAGCCTTGATAGGTTGACATACCATTAAAAATCAATTAACTTTTATATATTTTTTCTATGAAATTAGAAATATTTACATAACATTAGGAATTAAGCGTTAATCTGAAGACTTGTAATACATTACTCTAAATAATACAGACATAAAATTCTTTTTTACATTGGTGAAATAAAGAAAAGATGATGCTTTAGATTTAATATATATAGCAAATTAGAATTAATACTCTCCAACTAATTATGATGTGAGATTATATACGAGTCTTAATGATTGTCATAGAACAGCGACTGATCATGATTATTTTAGTCTTTCTCATTTAAGTCAGTCTTTATCTCACAATGATCAGAAGATAACTTTAAAACTCATTAAAAAATGCACTTTATTGTTTTCCTAAGAAATTTCATTTACCAAAAAACTCAACAAGAGAATTGGCTTTCAAGGAAAAATTGTATTAACAATGCACAAATGTAACATAAGTAGAAATCATAATAAACTGTAATTAAGAAAACTATTTTCAGGAAATGAAATGGAAATAATAGGTTGAAATGTTATAGAGTAGATGTCATTACAATGAAAATAATAAGGACAAAAAAAAGAAATAAGTGTAGTTGAACAAATAGAAAAGTTGATAGGTATTCAGTTGTCTGAGAAAAGTAACAGATTGATCAATTTGATGATTATTTTTCCTGGCATGTCAACTCATCTAGGGTTATTTTATGCTTAGAGGTTAAAGAATCAAGTTCATCCAATGTTCATATTTACATTTTTTGTGTAATTGCTTCTTAAGTGTTCATTCAATATCTTGCACATGGTCCTATTGTATACAAATAATACTAAAACAAATTTATTTGACCTTGTACTGGATTTTTGCACAGGGTTTTTGGCCTGGATGATTTTAGCTGGAGAAGTTGATTTGTTGTTGGTAAGCGAGGATAGGTTGTAACGTATGTGTGTTTACGTTGAAGTGTTTCCTCGCTTAGTGTTGTTAGTCCCCTTGCTAGGTTGTGAGAAATAAAAGGTGGTTGAAGATGAAGTAAGATGGCGAAGGTCGAAAGGTGTTTTTATGAATAGGTTTTTATTTATTTCGCAATTCAGAAGGTGCCATGCGGGGTCACCAATTTATAGCGTTTCGGGGAATTGTTAATTTCTCTAACACTATATTTTTTTAGGCAACACAAATGAATTATGAAACTTTGCTTTATCAACACAACAACGAAAGTTTTTTATTTGCAGCTTTGAATATTTGGTTTGCTTTTGGTGCTGCAAGACTCGTGGAGTTTAGGCTTGTTAGTGTTGGAGACGAAATGGCGTAGTGGGATATTGAGTTGGCAGTGTGTGTTACGGAACATGTGAGGGATTGTGTTTAGAGTCACCGTGTAGTTTTGTATCTGGTATTTTTGGGGGAGAGTCTGCGTTATCTCCATTAATGTGGACCAGAGGTGAAAAGGGAACTAGTGTCGAGAGCGGAGTTACGCTCAGATCTTAAACCAAACAGTTATAAAAGCTTATTGAAAGAATATTATACTCTTAAACCAAACAGTTATAAAAGCTTATTGAATGAATATTATACTCTTAAACCAAACAGTTATAAAAGCTTATTGAATGAATATTATACTCTTAAACCAAACAGTTATAAAAGCTTATTGAATGAGTATTATACTCTTAAACCAAACAGTTATAAAAGCTTATTGAATGAATATTATACTCTTAAACCAAACAGTTATAAAAGCTTATTGAATGAATATTATACTCTTAAACCAAACAGTTATAAAAGCTTATTGAATGAATATTATACTCTTAAACCAAACAGTTATAAAAGCTTATTGAATGAGTATTATACTCTTAAACCAAACAGTTATAAAAGCTTATTGAATGAATATTATACTCTTAAACCAAACAGTTATAAAAGCTTATTGAATGAATATTATACTCTTAAAACAAACAGTTATAAAAGCTTATTGAATGAATATTATACTCTTAAACCAAACAGTTATAAAAGCTTATTCTTTAATTTTCTAAATGTGCATTCAATTTATTTTGGATTTATACAAATTATTATGTTCAAACGAGTTTCAAGACATAATCTTAAAATTCAAATAAGGATATGTAGACAGGTGAGAAACTGGGTTTTATATTCATATTTACCAACCCCTCCCCTCGGGAAGGATATGACACAAGGTCAATTTTTAAGCGGAGTTTAACAGATTTTAATTCAGAGTTTTTCTTCTCCTTGACTAGTTGCCTCACTAAGGCTGAAGAACTTAGTCTGCCCTATTATTTACCCATAGCTGGAGGGAGAATAAGTGGATTCATACCTTTCCCAAGGGTATTAGTGCTATGTAAAATGCAATCAGTCTCGTTCTGGATTTGAACTCAGGCCACTGTGTTCATTTCCTATAATGATAACCATTACATCACGGGCACCTCCATAAACTGGGTTTTATATTGTGATGATGTGTAGATGAGTCTGAGCCAATCTTCTTTTCTTTTAGCAAAACAGTGTTATATAATAAATTGGTGAATTCTGTTAATGTCATAAATAGGTTCTAAACTGTCAAACTGTGTTGGAAAATACAGTAGGATTTGATAAATGTATGGTGACCTCAAGATCAAATAAAGGCATGGCTCTCATTGGTTGCCTGATCACATGATCCTGAAAAGTTACAAAGCAAGAAATAAGTGAGCATCAATTGGTAAGTAGTGCTTGAATTGATCAGTTGGCCGTTCCACCAATTCTGGCCAATTCCCCGTAAGACTGTAGCAGGTGAGGAAGCGGTTGTCACCAAAGAAATAAAACATGTGCACAAAAGAAAACGGTGTCTGGGTTTGTTATTCCAGCCAAGAACTAAGACAGTTGGAGTCACAGCAACAAACACAGAGTAACATAAAATGAGAAAAGGAGATCCAAACAAGAAGAAAGATGATAGCAGACAAAACATGAGAGAAAGATGATAAAAGAATGAAGGACTGGGTACTGAACGACAGACTAGACAATCCAATATAACCTGTGAAATGGGTACATAGCCAATGGTAATATGCAGCAACAGGATTATCCTAGTGCAGCACCATTATCAGATTTAACATGTAACTTCTTCTTCTGAAAATTAATCTCAAGGGCAAGATTTAAGGACATGGATGATATTTAAGAAATAGGGTGGTACAGCTTCAAGAGGAGTTTCAAAGGTGCTTTAACCAGTAAAAACTCATTGGATTAAGTATGTTGAGTGCTAAGAAGATTAACTTGAAGAAAATTAATGAATTATTTTCTTAGGCATCACTCCTTCCTCACTAGACCAGCATGAGAAGTTAGAAAAAGCGACAGTCACAGGTTGATGAAAACAGTTTACTTGCTTCAAGATTATGAATGTTCAAAATGTATAAAAAATGAAATACTGATTAAAAAAGAACAGCATTGTCTCCAACAAACTCATTATCAGGCATAGTTTCTGGGCTTAGAAATTAATCACAATGAATCAAGTGCACTCCAGTAATATTTCATAATATCACAGTAGGGAGATGATAAATAATTGCCTATTGTGGAGAGTGGATGTATCCATTAGGTACGTCATGGAGTGTCACATGACAATCCCAGAAGCCCATGCTTGATATTTTTTGTCTGTTTTTTAGTAAGCCTTTTTCCATTTTTGTATCCCTTCGCTACACTCCTTGTGCATTGAATATTGGCATATTCTTAGTAGTTTGAATGTATATTATGTATATTAGATGTTTCTGTATGTGCAACTAAGCTTATCTTGTCTTTGTTTCTGTTTATTCAGTGTTAGTATATTGTGGATATATTAATGTTAATATTGGTCCTTGGTGATATATTCTCTACCACCAAGTAACCCAATATTACAGTTTTTGTCTTCTGTACAAGATAATTACAAATTCATTTGTGTGTGAATTTTCATATCGGCAAACCTTTATGAAAATATGATTTTAAAAAGGCAATTCGACATGAAAAAAATATGACTTGGTCTTCTTCTTTGTAAAAATAATGAGCTAGCCTGGTGATTGTTGGGAAAAAATGAATTCTTGTTAGTATTTTTATTAAATAGCTCCACAGTAAATTATCAGCAGAATTTTGGCTTTGTCATTGATTCTATTATAAAAATATTAAATCTCAAAATATGAGCCAAATTGCAAATGCATCAATATTATCAAAATGATCAGTTTAAAACTTTCCATGCTAGAATTATCTGGAGTGTGGAGTCATAACTTCCCCAAGGATATAAGTGCATCATGAAGACAAGCAATATCAGCCAAAATTTGAAATTTCCAGGTTGCCAATTCTATTTTTCATAGTGAAAACTGTTCCATTATTTCACACCTCCAGGAATGGTGAATAGAGTGAATTAATTGTATGCTCCAGGTTGGAAGAGATACAAATTGAATTGTCAGCACTGATGTCAGGAAAATGTTTCATAATAATATCTATAACAATAGAATACTTGCAAGTCCACCAATTAGTAAAATATACAAGCTTTGAACTCAAGGACACCACTGTTAGAACCAAAAAAAATAACCTTGGTATTTTGAACTTCCATTTATTTATTTAAGATAAATGCAAATCAGTTGAGGAAATGTAAAATTGCAGTTTTAAGGTGTCAAGTTTATTAATATTGTTATTTTTGGGTGCCTGTATTTATTATAACACTTGATGAAACCAAAATCTCCAATCAACCTCTAACACTAACTCTGATATCTCTATAAAGCAGGGCTTTGAATACAGTGACTTTATCTCCTACAGAGGAGCAAGAATCCCCACCAAAAAAGGGGGTATTCTGGCTATGACATTAGGCTGCATCTGAAGGTGCAGCTCCATTTCCGAAGATCTGGGGAGCATAGGGAATCTCTTCATTGCTATTACTCCCCAGTCCACTCTGACTCAGAGTGGTAGTATCTGTTAGGATCCCATCTATGAGTCAAATAGATTTGTTGGATAATTATTCCTATTTGATAGAAATACTTGATACAATATAACCATAAATCATTTATATTAAGAAGTGTTATTTGAAGCTGTGTTTACTCATGATTATTATTATTTAATTGAAACCATACAACTATGCGCAAATTATTTGTATTAGATAGGAATACTAGATATCACATTACCATGTGCAAAAAAACAGATAAGAAACAGCTACACAAAAAATGTAATTATGAATATACAATAAAAGTAATTCCCTCTCTTCAAGGCATAAAATAACACTAGATTGGTTGATATGCCATTAAAATTAAACAGTGAATCAACTCAGTGAGAACTATAGCTTTATTATAATAAAAAAAAATCTTTGGTTTTATAAGCATTTTAAAACTGGTAAAAAAGATTTATACTTCCTTTGGGCAAAGGAAGTATAAATTTAATAGTTGTTAGATTTAATATATGAAATTTATTCAGTTGATTCAAAAGTTTTACAATATTTGCATATTTACTAGTTTCCAGAAGTTGAGGGAATGAAACTGATAGTACATCCAGCATATAATCTGGACCGAGCTACCTCAGATTATAACTTTTTCTGATCCATGGTTCACTTCCTGCACTCATAACGCTTCAACAAACAAGAAAAGATGGAAGCTTCCATGAAGGAGTTGTTCACCTCAAAGGACAAGAGCTGGTATCATCGGGGGATCAAAGAAAAAGCAGAGAGGTGACTTTAGTTGATGCATTATAATAGCCTCTACTTGGAATGCAAGGCTGCTTTTGTTGTAATATGAAGAATAAAGCAAATAAATCTTTTTAAATTATGCAAAACTTTTGACACACGCTAGTACGCAAATTGATCTATTATAAGACAGAGAGAGTAATAAGAAGCTTTATCCAGAATGTTAGAGTTAAAATTGTGTAAAGAAAGAGAAGTTGAAGAAGGTATAGAGTTTAATCATTTTAAATCAACTTCCAATTTCCAACAATATTGGTTGGAGTGTTTCTTGTGTCAATAGCTTGAGACAAAATACAAGTATATATGATAATTTAATAAGATTTTAGGATTCTTAGATATTTTTTCTGTTAAAAAGATGCATTGAACATTGTTTACTGTAAGAATATTAAAAATTGATCCCTGTTTATTAGTAGGCAAATGATGAGAAATTGTAGAAAAACAATAAATAAATTCTACTAAAAAATTTCTCGAAGATGAATTTCCTGAAAGGATACCATATTCAACTCTAAAGCTTAGTGACAAGTCAGTTCTTATCTAGAAAATTTATATTATAATTATTTTAAAGATAATTGAATTGCTAATAAATAGACTTTCTTTCTTTCAGTTAAAAAAAAACAACTTAAAAGAACAAAACTCTTTTAAAGCGATTCACTTTGGAATATTTAGGTTCACTTTGGAATTTTAGTTTTTTAGTTGTTCAATTTTAAAATTCACCATAAAGTTAAGTGTATAGTGTATGCTCAATGATATAATTTGTATTTTAACATTTTATTCACTTATTTCAGTTGAAAGCTGAAGGAAATCAAGATAAAAGTTGAAAAGAAAATAATGATAACCATGGAATGATATTAAGATTAAAATAAATGCATTTTTATTCTATGAAGTACATTACTTAACTGTTCCAATATTCTGGTTTGGTTTTCTGGGTACAAGTCATGTCTTAAGCAGACATTCCTCTCTCAGTTTTTCAACTAGTTTCAATTCAGAGATTTTCTTCTCCTAGACCAGTTGTCATACCAAGATTAAAGTGCCAATTCTACCCTACTATTTAACAATAGCTAGGGGAGAAATAAGCGTTTTCATACCTTTTCAAAGACTATTAGCTCTATGTGAATTGCCCAGTCAGCTGTGGCTGTAGAATACACTGATTGCACCTCTGCAGAGGGGTAAGACCCCCCCACAAAGAGTGTCATGGATATGAAACTAAACAATCCGTTGGTGAGGTTCCAGTAATGATGGAGCTTTGGAGAATGCAGAGTACCTCTTCATTGCCATCACTCCCTGGTCTACTCTGGCCCGGAGTGTTAGCACCTGATAGGGTCCTATCTATCAGTCAAATAGAACTAAACTGTGTACTTATGCTAAACTGAACTTCTTGAAATAGAACTGTTTTGACATTTAACTTTTTGTGGACAAAAACTAAACTTACACTAAACTGAATTGTTTGAATTAGAACTGTTTGACTAAACTGAATAGCTTGAAATAGAAATGTTTTTGACAATTAAACTGTGTACTCATACTAAACGGAACTGTTTGGAATAGAACTGTTTATTTGTATAAAAATGGATTTGGCATTAAATAACCTACAAAGGTTGATATGCCATAAAACCTAAACAAACATACAGAAACTAAGATACAATATTGACACTATAATTAACAAGTTTCAAATTGGACTGGAAATTCCTCTCTAAGTTTGCATCTTTTTCATAGCATTTCACAAAAAGGATCTTGTAACAATCTACTGTTTTTGCTATTTTATGGTAATATTCAAGCCAAAAGTGGATCATCGTAATGTAGATATGGTTTTCTTGAAAAGAACGTTTAAGGTTTTCTATCGATGAACAACTTCTTTTATTACTGATATTTCTAACCTTATTTTCTATTTGCTACATTCAATGGAGGCACCAGTGTTCTCCTCATGCCAATTGCTTCTGCATCATCTGCCATCTGCCAGTGGTGTTGTCAGGGCAATGTGATATCCATTCCAAAAGATGCTTTCAAGAAGGCAGATGGTTGCTTTCTGAAAACCAGTCATAACATTGCATGGAAGAAAATAAATGCTTGCAAACAAAAATATTCTTATTCTTCATATTCAAAGATGATTTGCTTCCACCAACATGTACAGACACTGATCTGTTGCATCTGAAAGTGCATTTAGATGCATATTCCACATCTAAATTCTCTCTTGAGAATACTGAGTACAAGAAAGCAATTATGTTGTACAGAAAGCTTACTTTTTATGCAATGGATATAATTTGAGTTACTTTTAGTTATTACGAGAAAAATGGGTTACTGAACCTGACAAAATTTGGCTTAGGGATATAAAAGCAGACCAAAATAAAAAGATTTTCATTATTTATTTTTTTGTTTTTATATCAATTTTGTTTTAAATTTTGTATTTTATTTCAGGATATTCATTGAGAGATAAGTAAGTTGATCTCTATCAGATGCCTCAACTAAAAGTGGTGTGTCAAGTATTCAAAAGTCTTATGCAAAGAACAAACTTTTCACAAGTACTTCAGTAACCATATTATAAAAGAGACCTTTCCCAACCATTGCCCAGTTGGCTAGGGCTGTAGAATACACCTATTGCTTCTCTGCAGAGGGGGTAAGACCCCCCCCCCCAAACGAGTGTCCTGATATGACTCTAAACAATCTGATGGTGATGTTCCAGTGATGCTGGGACTTTAGGGAATGCAGAGTACCCATTCATTGCCATCATTCCCAGATCCACTCTGGCCTGGAGTAATAGCACCTGATATGTGTCCTATCTATGGGTTAAATAGAACTAATCCGCGGTTTCTTGAATTTACTGTTTTTTGCATTTAAACTATGTATTTATGCTAAACTAAATTGTTTAAAATAGAACTGTTTTGACATTTAAACTGTGTACTTATGCTAAACTGAATTATCTAAAACAAAACTGTTTTGACATTTAACTCTGTGTATTGCCCAGTTGGCTGGGGCTGTAGAATACACCGACTGCACCTCTGCAGAGGGGTAAGAGCCCCTCCAATGAATGTCCTGATATGACACTAAACAATCTGATGGTGAGGTTCCAGTGATGCAGGGGCTTTGAGGAATGCAGAGCACCACGTCATTGCCATTGTTCCCAGGTCCACTCTGGCCCGGAATGGTAGCACCTGATAGGGCCCAATCTATAGGTTAAATAGAACTAACTGCATACTTATGCTAAACTGTATTGTTTGAATTAGAACTCTTTGACTAAACTGAATAGCTTGAAATAGAGATGTCTTTCTCAATTAGACTGTACTTACATTTAAACTGCATGCTTATGCTAAACCAAATTGTTTGAAAAGGAACTGTTTTTGACATTTAAACTGTACTGACACTAAACTGAATTGTTTAATATAGAACTGTTTTGACATTTAATAATGTGCAAACAAAACTTGTACTTATAATAAGCTGAATCATCTGAATCAGAACTGTTTGACTAAAAATATACTGTGTACTTATGCTAAACTGAATTATTTGAAATGAAACTGTTTTTTGACATTGAAACTGTACTTACACTGAACTGAATTGTTTAATATAGAAATGTTTTGACATTTAACTGTGTGTAAACAAAATCTGTACTTATACTAAACTGAATTCACTCTGCTTGACTAAAATGAATAGCTTGAAATAGAAATGTTTTTCACAATTAAACTGTACTTACATTTAAACTGTGTACTTATGCTAAACTGAATTGTTTGAAATAGAACTATTTTCATAAAAATAGATTTAGCGTTAAATAACCTACAAAGGTTGATATGCCATAAAACCCAAACAACCAACCAACCTTCCCAACAAGTTTTGAACACAGAATTTTCAGATACAAATATGATATAATCCTTCATGGAATTATGTGAACAAACAAAAATTACAAAATCTACAATATTGGGAAGATGCTACTGAAGAAAATCATAAGATTTAATAATAAATACAATATTTTAATGCACAATTTAGCTCTTATATTTTAGTGAATTCAAATTATTGTGGCCCTGTCAGCAGGGCTTAGAATATGTTGACAAAAAATCCTGCAGAGGAGTAAGCCCTCACACCAAAAGAGTTTTCCTGGGTATTTCACAAAACTGCCTCTGATGGTGAGGCTCCAGTTCTGGAAATCTAGAGAGTAAGGAGTATTCCTTTATTGCCATTACTCCTAGGCTCACTTTTACCTGAAGTGGTTGTATATGTTATATTCCCATTTATGAGTTAAATAGATCTGTTTAAACATTATTCACATTCAATAGGACTGCAAGGGGAAAAAACCTTTTAAGAAATAATACGCAAAAATTTTTTTAAAATAAATATAAAATGAACACATTTCCCTAACCCCTATACAAAATAATCCTAGATAGATTACATCCTATTAAAATCAATCAATAAAATCAATGTAAGGGTTTCATATTTTAATTTTTAATCCTGCCTGTCTGAAGTTATTGCACAAATCAATTAATCCTCAAAAACTCAGAAAGTTTTAAATTAAAATTCTTCAAATTTAAACTCATTCATTTCCAACCTCAATAAAAAAAACAAAAAAAACTTCCTTTTCTGCCATTTTTCATGGTTAGTTTTTGAGACATTTAGAATGTATAAAAATGAACTGACTAAAGTTAGTATGCAGATTAAACAAATGAATTAAAATCTCATGAAAACTATTTTTTTCTTTTAGTCCATGATACATATTGAAACACGGGTAAAGAGAAGGATCTGACAACTACTCAAAACAGAAATTTCTAAGTTATTGAATAAGAAAATATCCACTTTGGAGATATTAAAGAAATTTTTCAGAGATCATTGTATGTTAAAGAAGGCAGTTGAAAATATAACTAAGTTGAGAACTCAAAGTAAAGGAAATAGCCTAAAAAATGTGCTTCCTCAGAAAGGAATGTGAACTAAATTGAGTTCTAGAGATACAACCACTTTTAAGCAGTGCTCAGATATTTAAAAAGGACAACAGGTGTAGAATGTTCTTTGAATTGGGATCTGTAAAAAAAATTCTCCAAGCCAACATCCTCTCACTAAAGCAAATATTTAAATGCTAAAATTGGGCCAGCAAATACATGAAAATTAACTTTTCTAAAGTAATTTGCATGAACAAATCTTGAGTAACATCAAATGGGCATGATGAATAGGCCAAAGGATGGATTTTCTCCAATTCAGATGTGCCTATGGCTAAAAGAAGGCAACAAGCAAGTGCTAGTGTTATTATATGAACTGGAATTGTTGACTAAACCATTACTGGACCATTTAAAGTAGATGAAGTGATACTATTGCAATTTTATGGACATGACTTACTTTGCATCGTACAAGTCCCAGTCTTGCAGTTTCAAAGGGAAGTATGTATTTAGGCATAACAATGCTCTTTCTCATGTATCTAAGCTTTGAGCATGAATTCTTTGAGCATGAAAGATTTACTGGAAAGAAGATAATGGAATGGCCACCATAAAGTCCTGATCTGAATCCAATCAAACATCTATGATTAATTGGGAAGATGAAATTATTTGAAGAGGGCAAGCAATATAACAGCTAAGCAGACTTATGGGAAGCAATTAAAACTACCATGCTGGAAATTAAACTTGCTGAAGTAAAAAAAGTTTACAAAATCAATGGATAAGAGATTACTGGCCGTTATTGAGAAAGTTCACTATATTAAAATGTATAGAATTTGTAGTGGATGCATGTAATTGTTTAGTGGATATGTTACTCTCCAATTTGTAGTGAGTGAGTTCCCGTCCATATTTTATGGGTATTTCTTTCACGTTCAGTTCGATCACAAATACAACACAAATTTTACAAGCATGTAAACAATTGGAATATGACCACAATGAACATTAAGAAACAAACAATTTAATAATCATAACAAAATAGGAATAAAAATAATGAGAAATAGTTATGGCCAGTTGAATGAAATAGGGTTGTTTGCCTGTGTGTGTGTGTGTGTGTGTGTGTGTGTGTGTTTACACATTAGTAAAGTCTATCAAATAAACGGGTCCATAGTTGGCCAAAGTAAGGAGGATAAAAATTTTGTCTTTACTTACATACATGGGTATGTGTGTGTGTACATGAGTGATGGACCGTTAGTATGGGTCTTTGCTTTCATTAAGTCCGCACATGTGTTTTCTTATGATTTTGGCAACAACGTGTCACATTGGTAAAAGAAGGTCGCATGCCTTTTCCCTTTGGGTCTTATGGCATGGTTCTCTGCTGTCCATTCATGACCTCTCGTAGTAGAAGGAATGAATGACTGAATGACCTGGTTGATTAAATTCGTTATTTATACTTTTTGGGATCACTAAAGTGGATCAAAGAATAGTTTTAGTGTGGGTCCTAAAATTCAAGTGCATAGACATTTCTTGAACAATCAGATTCATATATTTACTTATTTGTTTTAGAGCCTAAAAATTTTCTGTTAATTAGTTTCTGATCAAGATTTTCTAGAATGTTCTTATTCCATGTTTTTAACTGATTGGTTGAAAAATATAAAAATTTAACTTCAATGCTAATGCGCTTTTGATCTGAAAATTCTAGGATGTTCTTATATATATTTTTGGGGTTGATTATTTTAAGGTTAAAAAAATGAATATTCTATAAATTCAAACACTTATCATATGTGTTTATTATTTCTATTGACCAATTTTTTATGATTATTTTTACCTATTTATTGAAGTAAAATGTGATTATTTGGTTTTGTCTAATACCTCCAATGACAGTTTTTAAGAATACATCCAATAACTTGAATAAAACATGAAGATACTGTCTAAAGTTTTAACTTGAGCTTTGTTTTGACATCTAAATTGAATGTTTAAAATTGAATAATTTGTTCAAACCAAATTAGAAGAATTGAATTTTATATGATTTGCTTAATAACTTCAAACAGGGAATAGATATGTTTACATAAATATCCTTGTGTGTGTAAATTCTTCCAAAAAATTAAAAAGCTAAAAGTTAAAGATTAGCATATTCAAAATATAAACCATTTTCAGCCGCTCAAAATTTAACCCTGAAAAACTTATGTAATGATAGGAAAATGGTCAAGAAACATATTTCATGAGACATAATAACTGTTCTTGTGTTAGTGACATTGGAAAATTCAAGTTGAGCATCCTTCATCTTCCTGAACTTATTTTATAATTTTATATTTATCATTTGATTTATAATCTCTAAAAAAACAAGAAATATATAAACATGAAATTATTTTTCATAATATAAAAATTAAGTTATTGAATACATTTTCTATTCACTGACGCTTGAAAAGAAGACACAATTTTTAAAATTTTTTTCTTGACTTTCTTATAACTTTCTTTCAGTGATAAAAACAATAGATATATGTTTGAGCATCAATTCCGGAGAGGCCATACCACCAAAATTCAAGGCGCAAGTGTGAAAACTCTAACTAAAAAAGTCAATAACATTACCATGTTGTAAAGAGTTTTACTGCTCCCAGCCTTAGAATATTCACAACCTTTCCATTTGTGTTTAGGTCAGAAAGAGAAGATCCAGCAGATAATTTGCTGCACCAACCATCAATGTACACAGATTGTAAGGTGCCTTGGGTCATGTCTTAAGCTCACTTTTGAAGACAAGCATCTTGCTTCATAAGGATGTTAGGGAGTTTATTTTGCACCAAAAATTCTAGCAACCAAGTGATAAAACTGACAAGCAGAAAAATCTTATCATTGCAATTTGAAAGACACCATTTTTTTAAAAATATTCTGAGAATAGTTTTTATTTTCTGTTTTCATTTGATTATGAAGATCTCAGTGTATTTTTCCTTCATTGTTGATTGGGTACTGCTCATAATTGTTTTATCTTTTCTTATTTGTTTATTTAATTTTCTTCCACTCTGGCCTGGAGTGGTATCACCTGAAAGGGTACCATCTATGGGTCAAATAGAACTGTTTGACATTTATACATTGAGCAAATAGATGACTTACATCAAACCAAATTGTTAGAAGTAGAAGTTAGATCATTTAACTATGTAAACAAATCACTGTTTGATTGAATTGTTAATAATACATAGCAGTACTTAAAACTTTTTAAATGTGTACCTAAACTGAATTATTAGTATTATATAGCAATACTTGGAACTATTTGATTGTGGGTAAATAAATGAATAATGTTGAATTGAATAATTTGTGTAAAATTGCAACACTTAGAGCTACTTCACTGCGTACAAACAAATGATTAATATTGAATAGAATTATTAGTGTTAGATAACTATCATCATCATGTTGTGCTGTTAATATGGATCTCCCTGACCCTCTCTCACCACTCGTCCCTATCATCCATCGCTCTTGGTAGGTCCTCCAGGCTACATCCCATATCGGCACAGAGGTACTGTAGATAGGTTCTTGCAGGTCGTCCAACCTTTGCTCATCTGTGTGAAGTGCTCCATCAGAGTACATCACTTATGAGTTTGTTATTTAACTGGAGAAACAAAAGCAATACAAGTATGCGAACAAATTACTTTTAACTCATTTAAAAATGAACATACCTACAAACAATATGTGTGTAAATGAATGACTTTTGAATTCTGACTGTTATAAAGCAATACTTTAACCGTGTACAAATAAAATGAGCTTGAACTCATTTAAAAATGTTATCAATAAAATGTGTTTACATATCATATATTTTTTATATATATGTATAAAGGGGATTTGACATTAAATAACCTACATTCATTGATATGCCATAAAACCAAACCCAACCTAATTTTCTTCAATTCTTTTTGTTTTATTTTGACCCCTAAAACTTTGTGTTCAAAATGTATTTCTTTTCCCATTCTTATTCTTATAATTATCAACATCTTTTTTTCCAACTATTTTCTGAGGTTCAAATATACAGCTAATATTCTCTCCATTTATTTTTGCTATTTAATCTTTATTTCTCTCTATATATTGCCTCATTCAATTTTTTTTCCTAAATTATTTTTGCTCAGTCAGCTGGGGTTGTGGAGTGCACTGACTGTGTCTCTGCAGAGGGGTAGTACCCCACAGGCGAGTGTCCTGGATGTGCCACTGCACAGTCTGGTGGTGGGGTTCCAGTGATGCTAGAGCT
The DNA here is from genome assembly GCA_963585895.1 of Sepioteuthis lessoniana. Classification (NCBI taxonomy): domain Eukaryota; kingdom Metazoa; phylum Mollusca; class Cephalopoda; order Myopsida; family Loliginidae; genus Sepioteuthis; species Sepioteuthis lessoniana. The sequence goes on from OY757925.1 coordinate 2,545,684, forward strand.
TCGGGGAATGCGGAGTACCCCTTAATGCCATTGCTCCCAGGTCTACTCTTGTCCGGAGTGGTGACACCTGGTGGGGTGCTATTTGTAAGTTATGGGGAGCTAGACAGTGTACTTATGCTAAACTGGATTGTTTGAAACAGAACTGTTTTGACATATAAACTGTGTACTTATGCAAAAGTGAATTGTTTGAAATAGAACTGTTTTGACATTTAACTGTGAGTACACAAAAACTAGACTGAATTTCTTGAATAAGAACTGTTTTACTAAACTGAATGGCTTGAAATAGAAACGTTTTTGACAATTGAATTGTGTACTTAGGCTTAACTGAATGGTTTGGAATAGAACTGTTTAAAAATGGATTTGGTATTAAATAACTTATAAAGGTCGATATGCCATGAAACCCAAACAACAAACTTAAATCTTTTTAAAACGTTCATTCAATATATCTGTTATCTTAAAATCTTTTCTGTTTATCAAAAATAGTTTCTTTTTCCTACTTTATTACAGATTGTTCTTGTTCTAATTTTGTCTCATTTGTTTTGTTTATAAATCTATCATTTTTTCTACATTGTTTTTTTACTTCCTGATTCAATGTTAACCTTTATTTTTGTGTGGAGGGAATCCTCTATGGCATGGTAGCTAATGTACTTGAATGAACTACCTTATCACTACCACTAGCCATGGGTTAAATAGTACCACTGCTGTTCTGCGACAAGAATAACTTTGGCATTAAATAACCCACAATGCTTAATATGTCATTAATCAAAAAAACAACCTTTACACTTTCTTTAATTCTGTTTTATCTTTTTCTTTCTCCATTTTTAATCTATTTTCTTTCTTAATCAGTTCATGCAATCTTTTCTTCATTTGTTCTTGAGTTCCTCTCATATCTTATTCTGGCCAGCTGGCAGGGCTTAGAATATACCAACTGTATCATCTTCAGAGGGGTAAGACTCTCAAAAAGGGGTTTTCTGGGTATAACATCAAACTGCATTTGATAGTGAGGCTCCAATTCAAGAAATCTGTGGAGTATTCTTTTATTGTCATTTCTTCTAGCTCTACTCTGACCCGAATTGCTCGTAAATGTTAGGGTCCCCTCTATTGGTCAAATAGATCTTTTCAATAATAATTCATATTTGGTCAAACCATGTACAAAAAAAAAACCCTCTAAAGAAACAACTACTCAAAAAATGTAAATATAAATGTAATAATGCACTTGATTACTTAACTTTTCAGTATAAAATAACCAAAGGCGGCTGAACATGCCATTAGAATCAAAGAATAAATCATATTTAACAATACCTTCCACTTTTTTCTTTTCTCATCTTTTTCTTTAATTTCTTGTGAAGAAAATTTATCCTGAAGGAAAGATCTGTCATCCACTCAGGACTGAAATATGTTTGGTTTTTTATGAAAGCAAAAATTATTTGGAAATAAATTTATAAATCTCTTTTGAATTATTTGAAACAGTTGTATAAATGAAAACTAAATTAATTTAAAAGTTAAGAGACATGAATAGAAAAAAGTGTCAATAAATTTCTCATGAAAATCAAACATTTGCTGACTAATCTTGGTGTCCAGTGGTGACTATTAGAGTCAGACAAGTGCCATATATTTATATATCATGAATAGATCAATATTTTTAAGAATTCAAATTTTTATTTCTTGTAGATATTTGAAATCTTGGTTACTGATTAGTCAGTAAATAAGAAATTAATTTAAGTGATTAGTTTAATATGATGTCTGTTTAAACCAATCTAATTTGGTTGTCTAATTCACATTTTGCTCAAAATGTTGATGTGTTTTATTTTCTTATTGTTACTGCAACAATGCTACAGCTTTCACAATGCAGAGAAAAAAGAGTTGATCGAACATTTTTATTTCTATTCAATTTTATTTTAGTTTGTGTAAGTTCATTAAACTGTCTGCTACTTAGTCATAAATGTTTCTGTGTTTACCCAAAATGGAATTGGATTTAAACAAAATTTTAAGGTTTCATGTTGTTTCCAAACAAATTTTCTTGTGAAAATATTCCTGGTTCTTGGATTATTTCAAAGAGAAAATCATGAAGGTAAATATAAAATAACAAAGTAAAAATATTATAAATTAGGTAAAAATTAAATTTGACACATTTTAAGTTGATGGCAATTTCTTATTTTTAAGTAAAATATGTTATACTAATTAATATAATAGAAAAAGAAAAAAATACTGAATATAATAGATAAGTAAATAAATATATTTTCACTTTGCTATTTTCTAAAGAAAGAAGTGTTTTCTTAAAATTTTGAAAATGACACCTGAACTTAATTGATTTGAACAACATGTCAATTTATCTGAGGTTTTTGATGCTTAGAAATTAAGAAATCACATTAATTGTATATTGATATTTACATTTTTTTAATTGTTATTTCTTAAGAGGATTTTTTAGCACACAGTCTAATCAAATATGAATAATTTTTAAACTGAGATGGGACTCTAATAAGGTCTACTAGGTCAGCAATTAAGGGTACTCCACATTCATCAGATCTCCAGAGCTGGAGCCTCACCATCAGATGCAATTTAGAGTCAAACCTAAATCTTTTTTATGGTTTTTTTTTTACCCCCTCTGCAGAGGTACTGTCAGTGTATTGTAAACCCTGCCCACATGGCATCTCTGAATTTGAAATGATATTTGATGAATTATGATAAGATTATAGTCCCAGTCATCTTACAATATATTCAGAAATGCACAATATAATGAATCATTTTAATAGAAATAAATCTTTTCATGAGCCCATTCCACTCCAGGTCTACAACTGGCTTAAATTCAGAATTTTCCTTCTCCTTGATCTGTTGCCATAACAAAATAAAGAGCCCAGTCTGCCTGACTATTTACCCATAGCTGAAAGGAGAATAGTAGGATTCATGCCTTTCCCAAGAGTATTTGCACTTCCTACAACATTAACCATTAGGCCTCGAGCATCTCCTATTTTAATTTTTTTTATCAATTTAGAAGATTTCACAAAACTACAGTTAGTTGTGACAAGGAGAATATCTTGCTAGGGTTGGTTTTCAAGTACTTTGAAAAAATGGATAAAAAGTTAATTTCAACTCTCCTGTTTTAACTAAGGTAAATTGTATAATTTTAAATGAATTTACCTGTCTCCTCTATTAAAAGAAATGAATAATAGATATTTCAAATTGATGTAAAGAAATCGAAGATATAAAATGAAGTGACAAGATATTGCAGTGTTCTAAGTAAAGATATCCTTGAAAAAGGCGAACTTGCCTTATCATAGTTGTGAATTTTATTTTCCTTTCCGTTTCATTGATTGTGATGGTGAATGTGAAAACGGTAGAATTAGTTGACAGAGGTTAACAGTGAATTTAGGAAATGTTTTAACCTTTACAATGTCTGGTAACCTGATAGGTACATAGAAACATTTTTTTTTTATTTGTGTTGGATAAGCAGTATAAGGTTCAAATGAAATCAAATTGCTAACCAAATTTGGAAATTGGAGGACAATATAAAAATAGAATCAGCAAATATAAAAGAAAGAGTCAGGATAAATGATTCATAAATGGAACTGGTGAAATAAAATTGGAAGATTGTCTCCAGAAAGAACTAAGTAGACAGAAATAGATTTTTGTGACATCTTTGCTCTCATTAAAATAATTTGTCTTATTTATTTCTTTATCTTTCATACTTGGAGAAAAGGGCATAGAATCTACATTGAAATTTGATTTTTGTTTCCTCTTTCATTTTCTTTGATGGAGATGCCATAATGTTTATCATTGTAAGAAATTGTCTGGACCAGCCGAGTTCAAATACCGAATGAAATTGTTTGCATTTCACATAGCACAAATACCTTTGGGAAGGGTAATAATTCACTAAGCTTTGTGATTAGTTGTAGCACAAGTCCGTACGAATGGGGCATCTAATGAGACTCAAACTCACTCTAGAAGGTATGTTAATCTAGTTTGCTAATCATTACACCACCTGAGCTGTCAAAAGCTTTGGGAAAGACAGGAATTCAACTATTCCCTCTCCGGCTATGGGTGAATAGTAGTGCAGACTAGGATCTTTAACCTTGATTTGGCAAATTATCAAACCAGTTGTACTCTGCTTAAAAATTGACCTTTTGCTCATAGTGGAGGGGATGGGTGATTATATATTTCAATAAAATGATGCTTAACTTTGGTAATTGCCTGACTTAAAGTAATTTACAAAAATTCTTAATGTAAGTATTTATTTAATGTATATGTTTTTTGATAATAAAAAATTGTTCAATGTCAAATTTTATTGCTTGTTACATTTAATGTTCTGATTGGGAATTTGGATGAAAATAAAGTCTGACCAGCTATTAATGAATCTTGAATTAGAAAGAAAATGCTTTTCAATATTTTTATGACAACTGTTAGACAAAGGATTTATTTTTAGTTCAAATACTAAAGTATCTATTAAGCCGATCTCTTTTAACTGTGTATTATACTTTACAATTGTTGCCAAGATCAAGAAATGATATGACCTGAGTTGACAGGTTTAAATCATAAGATCAAGTGGGATTCATATCAAATGAGATCTTATCTTAAAATTCTTTCATTCAGAATGACTGAAAAAAGGAACAAACAAATGACTGTGGCTCTAATGGATCACTTCTTGGGGAAAAAAATATAGCAGTTTTAAATAAACCACAGTTAAATTGATCCATGCTGACATGTCAGAATGTGTTTACAGATATTATTGATATTCTCAGCTTTGAGAATTTAAGCTTTCATAGGAAGATGCTTATGATAGCAGTAAAATACATGCAGAATTCTTACGTAAATACTTGATACCTCTAAATGGAACCTAACACTTTTAGCGGGGCTTAAAAATTGCTCATTGTATATGCCAAGAAGTTAGGGAATCATATTAATTGTACATTCATATTTACATGTTTTGTAGAGTTGTTTCTTGAGATTTTTTTCCACATGTTCCAATAAAATGGAGATAATTTTTAAACAGATCTATTTGACCCATAAATGGGACCCTAGCAGGTACTACCACTCTTGGTCAAAGTGGATCTGGGAGTAATGGCAATAAAGGGGTACTGCACTCTCTCCTGATTACTGCCAGATGCAGTTAGGTATAATACCTAGGAGCCCTATTTTTTAGGGGAAGTGGGTGACTTTTACCCTTTTGCAAAGAATTCAAAGCCCTGCTGACAGGGTATACAGTTTCTTGATGAGATTTAAATATAATGTTTTCTATAAACAGATAAATTAAAGAATTTATAATTATCCCTCTTCTTTAACTATTAAAAAAACAAGATAATAGACTTAAATACAATTATATTTTATATTTACTTTTCACTTTTAAAAAGTTACATTGTAATTACTCCAGAAAAAATCAAAAGAAGATGCAAATTAAGATAATTTTGACTTTCTTTAGACTTGATTAATCACTACTGAAACCTAAAAGGCATTTTGATTAATATATCTTTTAAAATATTCACAGTAATTTATTTATATTGGTTGGTTGGTTGGTTTTAAGAAAATGTGAACATGTCTGGGTTATTTTATGCCTAGTGGTTAGGGAATTGTATACATTTCTATTTACATTTTTTGTGTTGTTGAATTTTTTGGCACAGGGTTATATATCAGGTATTCCTATCTAATACAAATAATTTGCAAACAGACATATTTTCTCTTTAGATAGGATCTTAACAGGCACTATCACTATGGGAGTAATGGCAAGGAAGGGATACTCCACTCTTACCAGAGCTCTAGAACTGTAGCCTCACCACTAGGAACCGTTTGCTGTAATTCCCAGAACATCCCTTTTTGGTGAGGTCTCTTCCCTTTGCAAGCAAAGAAATAAAAACTTATTCTGACGTTTTATATATCGAAAAATGATATTTTGAGTTAATTATGTATGCATAAATATCAGTGATTTTTTTTTTAGTTTTATAAAGTGCTAAATTTATATTGTGAATAAAAAGATGAAAGATTGCTATTTTATGAAAACTTAAATCAAATGTTTAGTTTTTATTTGTTATTTTAAAGAAATCCACATATTTTCTATTTATAAGTGATGATACACAATTGAACTAAGTAATACTGGAGACATTTTGATAATCGAGAAAAAAGAAAGCTGTATATCATAAGAAATTGGATCAGGAATATAAACAAGAAAAGGAAACCAAAATAGAACAAATATGTTTAAAAGTTTGAATAAGTTGTATTTCTACTGTCGTCTCAAAACATAGATAAATAAATTAAGATTCCATTAGTTGGTAGAGTGCACCAGTAAGTTCTTTGTTCTCTGCATAACTTTGAGGCTAACTTCAGTAAAGTTTCATGTCTATGTTCATAATGAATCATTTACTATGTACTTAGTATCTTCAAATGAAATGGCAACAGGGAAATATGTCTCTTCAGTATCTATAACATCCTTTTATGGATTTTTCATTTTTACCATTTCAATAATATATGGAACGCCTATGTCTTTGAGGTGTTCATGAATCTCAAAGACATGTGTAACATTAGAGTGACAAATGGAAAACAAACACTAATTACATTCCACAGGCACAAATGATTCATTCTGTAAAAAAAGTTTTTTTAAAAACTTCTAAAGTATAATTTGTGAAATCATGCAACTCTCATCTTTATCATTAATATCATATTCTTCTAAAGTTCATTTCTTCATCATAATATTCAGGAACAAAGTATTTTTGTCAATATGTACATAGATGCACAAACACACACACACACACAAACACACACACACACACACATACACACATATATATATATATATATATATATATATACATGTGTGTGTATAGTATTACAACTTTTTATGTCATATAGACTGGTCTATATTCTAAAGTAAAACAAAGTTCATATCTATTATATTTATTCTCTATATAAACAAGTGAATCAATTTCCAAGGTTGTAATTTAGATTTCATATTGTGGAAAATCATTTGTCTTGCCTGAAGAGGTGAAACATGAGGATCATTAAATAAGTTTCCAGACTTTTTCATATGGGCACTTTTATTGATAGTCCCCTTCGAAGTAATCTCCTGCGGCTGCAATGCACTTGTTGTACCATTCCAACAACTTCTGGAAGGCCCAAGCAAGTTCTCTTGTGTGAGCGTGTCTATGACCTTCATCACAGCCTCTTTCATCTCCTCAATTGTCTCATATCGACAGCCTCTGAGCTTAGGGAATAACTAAAAGTCACAGGGAGCAGCGTCTGGACTATAGGGAGGGTGAGGAACCATCTTGATGCTCATCTTGGTCAAATAGTCTGTGACAAGGATGGAGTTGTGGACTGGTGCATTGTCCTGCTGGAAATGCCACTGACCCGATTTGAAGAGTGCTGGCCTCTTCCCAAGGAATATCTTCCTGAACTCCGTTAAAACCACAACATAGTAACTCTAACCCTAACCCTAACAATTTCGCCAATCAACTCTGGTGTATGACTTCCTTACTCCTCCCACACCTCTCATGATCCCTCACAGACTCCCTGCCTTCCTTGAATCTCTTATGCCACCCAAAGACTGGTGCTCGATTCATGCAAGATGCTCCAAAAGTAGTCTGAAGCATTCCATATATTTTTGTGGCATTTTTTTCAAGTTTAAAGCACAATTTTATTGCATATCGTTCTTCTAAAGTGTCCTCACTTCCAGATTGCATGATTTTTGAAATTCACCAGCTGTGACAATCAGGCTTTAGTCGGGTGTATTCCAATTGCTGCTGTAGCTGTTTATTTGAACCTGAAATCATAAAAATTGGTCAGTCATTTCATATAGCAACAACATAGTGAATTTTCAAGAGTCTACGACAATTTTAAAGTCAGGAAACTTAATGAATACACCATGTAATTCAGAAGTATTCTGTCAAATAGTTTTGAATCTATATATAAAATATTATATGATCAACTGTATGGCTATATATATTTATATCTACACAAATGATCATATCATATCATTTATACCACATAACTGAGCATATTATATATATATTTATATACATACCCACACAACTGTCATATCATTTTTCTTATTGGAAGCAATCTGTGGAACTATGATAATAAGGATACAATTTTTCATGTATTTTTTACGCAAAAATCGCATATCACAGCAAGAATTTTGTTGGCACAATAGTCTCATCAAAAAAAAAACTAATTCAGTTTGCAACTGAATGATATAAGTGTTGGATCTGCGTTTGATAATTGACTTGAGCAGCGTGTCAATCTGTCAAGGGTAATTTTATGCCATCAAGGTTAGGGAATTGCATTTACTTAATGTTCATATTTACATATTCTGTTTGTATAATTGGTTCTTAAGAGGTTTCTTTTTGCAGACAGTCTTATTGAATACAAACTACCACTCCTAGTCAGAGTGGCCCTCGGAGTAATGGCAATGAAGGGGTACTCCACCCTTCCCAAATCTCCAAAGCTGTAGCCTCACCATCAGGTGCAGTTTAGTTAATTATAGTCTAGCTTTACTTCATAACCTATTTTGAATTAATAATGATTTGAATTTTATAAATAGGATTCGATTTATTTAACTTAATGGCTGTCAAATAAGCTTTTAATTGATTTTAAATAATCAAAACATGAATTTCTGTTATACACAGGTTTATTTTTATACTCATGAAGTCTGTACAGAAAGTTCAGTTAATACAATATCAAGAGATCTTTCAATTTTTCACAATTCTTCTGAAGTGCTTATTTGTTATATTTCTGGAATGGTTATACTGCACATGAGTATGGCTTTTATATTGGGTTGATTAGAAAAAAAATGCCCAATTTTAGAATAAACTTTTATTCATAAATTAATGAAGTGAAATAGTGTTTTAATTAGTTAAAATTGGATCTTTGAACATCTGTGAATTTCTGTTAATGATTAACAAGGTTATTTATGCGTGTACAATAAAAGTATAAAGGTTTTTATGCCGAGAAGTCTTTAAATATAATTTCAACTTTCTCCTTTATAATGGAATAATTTTGGTGTAAAAAATATGTTGAGATGCTTGAGAAAATGGTAGTCAATGGATGAGAGATCAGGAGAATATAGCAGATGTAGCAAAGTCTCATATTTCAAGTCATTGAGTTTCAGCAATGTAATCCTGGCAACATGTGACTGTGCTTTATCATTAAGCAAAATTATGACCAAACTTGAACTGACACAAAAAAAGTAAACATATCACTTTTTTTCATGTTAATGAATCAAATTCTGATAGAAGTGGCAGAAAACTCACTAAGAGGTCACTTTCATCATTATGAATGTGCATTGGCCTAATGAGTTGAGTGTTCGCTAATGGTCTGGGAGGCCGGGGTTCAATCTCTGGTCGAGTCACACCAAAAACTCACAAAATGGTACTTGATGCTGCCTTGCTTAATGCTCAGCATTATAAGATAAGGATCAAGGGCAAAGTGGGGCAATCCAGGGAAAGGAGTAGTGCCAACCCCAACACCTTGTTGTAGTAGCTGTTGAAAAGGAAGCCTACGGGTTACCCTCGACTAAAGTTGCCAAATTTACTCACTTACTATTAAAATAATATGTTTGAATAGAATTTAAATAGTTTATGCTAAAATCAGACAGAATTTTCTGAACAACCGAATATAAACACATGAATATTTCATTCAATGTATATCAATGTAGCAACAAACCAAATGTCTTCAGCATCAAGTTCTCTATTCTGCAATAAAAAGTATCAAGACTAAATCTTTAATCATCTTAAAATTGAAAATAAAAATGAATATATATGCACAGCCAAACAACTTGATAAAGTCATGGTGTCTAGACTATTGTAAACAAGATGATTCAATGCCTATTTTGTATATTACAATTTTTGAAAAAAACACACCCAATAAACTCTAAGTAGATTCTCATTATGATCCCCTGCCACCAGCCTAATTAACTGGGGCTGTAGAATATGCTGCCTGTATCTCTACAGAGGAGTAAGACTCTCCCAACAAGTCATGGATATGACACAACACTGCATCTGATAGTGAGGCTCCAGTACTAGTGCTTAGGGTAATGTCGAGCCCCTTTTATTGCCATTACTCCCGGGTTCACTCGGACCTTGAGTTGTAGTACCTGTTAGGGTCCCATCTATGGGTCAAATGGAAATGTTTAACCATTTAACTGAGGAGAAAGAAATGATTAATATTAAATTGAATTATTTGTATGAGATAGCAAAAAATGAAACCATTTTACTGGGTGCAAATAGAAGTATTAATGATCAATAAGAATACTTGAAACCATTGATCTGTGTGGAAAGAAGTGTTTCCACCAAACTATTCACTCAAAAATCAAATGTATTTACAGGATTTGGCATCAAATAACCATCCAGGGTTGATATGCCATTAAACAAAAAAGGAACCAAACCAGCCCTCTGCCTCATGACTAAAATTAGAATAATCTGAGAGCCATGTAACGTGACTGACTGCTGATTGTGTAGATGTAGTGGTGAATAGGTTAGCATACACCTTTTGGCTAATCAGAAAGCACTGCAACCAATGCATCTGAAAGCATATAAATACACCTAACTTTTCATTCTCTCAGTCTTTTTGTATCCCCTGGCTACCTGAACATAACATGGATCTCAAACACAGATCCTGCAGACGGCGTAGGGACTGCAAAATACTTTTTTATGGCACCCAAGGGAACAATTTTGAATAAGAATAATTTTCTAAAACTTAGCAAATTGTCCCTTATCCCTTCTGTACTTTTGTAACAGCCTTAGTTTTTAGCTTAACCTGCTGACCTAGTGTCAACTGACAATCAATTTTAAAATCAACCAGGGTCTGACCATGTTTCTCTCCAGAGAAGGGTAGAATGTATTTTGGCATTTCAATCACTTTCACTGAAAGATCAAAAACCTAAAACTAAAAATATGTATCCAATTTTACAGACGTTTAAAGGATATTTGTTTTTCTCTTGAAATATGATAAAATGGAAAAACAGGATTTATTAAAAGTGTTAACAAAAAAAAAAAGCAAATTAATCAAAAATACAAATAGAATTAGGAAATTTTAAGCTGAAATTTTGTCCCCTTACATTTTGTATAAATTCACTTATAATATTTACTATTCCAAGGGCAAAATCTCCTCGGCGTAGTGGCTAATGTGCTAGACTGTGACATTGTAGTAAAAAAATGTAAACTCCAGTCATGTTATTATTTTTGAACTTGAACACTTGGGGAAAGTACAAACTCTTATACCTCCAGTTATGGGGGGGGTTAACTTGTACCACTACTGTACTTTTACAGGGATGGCTTTAACTCAAAGTAAACTGCAAAGGTTGATATGCCATTAAACAAAAATAAATTGAATCTTGCAATCATATGCATATTTATATTAATAAAAAAAAAATAGCAGCCCCTCAGCTTTATTCTAGGTTGGCATTACAACTATTTGAAATCACTGACATATCTCAGTTTTGGTCAAGTGTGCTTCTCTCCCAGGACCTAATGGCCTTTTTTATCCATCAGCTAAGGATCCCTCATCCAGAATAATTCAATTTTTCTATGGATGTTACCATAACATAACAAAAGTGGTCCACAGTAGCAGTATTTTTGTTAGTACTATAAATAAATGCTTATTGTAACCATTGTAAATTCTCCGGAGAGATAACAATTAAAAGCTGATTATTGAATACTTCCCCATATTGATTCATGATTAATTATAAAATGAATTATTTTAATATAAAGTATTATCAAGCTTAGTGGTTGCTAAAAACAACCTTTAAGCAGATGATAACAATTATAACAGAATGTAATAGTGAGGTACATCATTTGGAGGCACATGTAGGTTAATAGGTGCCCAATTCATGCAGCCTTGTGCTACATCTAAGCAAAAAGCTTCGTAAATTACCACATGTGGGTTAATAGTTATTGTCATAGGAAATGGAATTGGTGATCTGAGTTCAAATATTGGATGAGTCTGTATGTGTTTTACCTTCACACTTATTCCCTTGTGTCATATCTAACTTATGGCCAAAAGATTGAATAAATGCATACGTCATTTGCAATAATGAACACTATCACCAAATATTAACAATGAAAAGTATAAATTGGCGGAAGAAAAGCCAATCTGGAATTATACTTTATTCATTTGATGGTTTCATTTGATATCAACCTTCATGGGTTATTTAATTCCAAAGCCATCCTTGAAGAAGAACAGTAGTGGTATGATTTAACCGGTTGCTTAGGGAGAAATAATAGAGTTAATTCCTTTCCCAAGAGTATTAGTTCAAAAGTGAACATAATAATATGACTAGAGTTTGAACTCACTATCATATCACATTCTACGACTTTAGCTCCTATCCTATTGGGGATTCCTTCATTTAACTGGTTGTACTGTTTCAAGGCACCATTGGCAAGGAATGCTCTATTATCAAATAGCCAATGAGGATTGTTTTTTTAAAAAGGTAAAGAGCTCTAATTGCCTGGCTATTTACCTATAACTAAGAGAAAAAGTTAATTCATAATTTTCCCGAGGGCATTATTCTGGAAGTGAATGTGATTGCACAACTGGAGTTTGAACTTGTTTACTACAATTTATTGTCGTTCAATACATTAGTCAGTTTTCTACTGGGACTCTTTTATCTATTTAATAATACATCATAAATCTCAAGGGTTATGCATAAATATATTGGGACATGTATGTGTACATATGTGCAGAAATATAACAGAAGTAAATAACCTCTGTGTTCAAACAAGACTCTATCCAATGAACTTGACGATACAAGAACAGTTTTGCTCATATGTTAGAATTTGACTAACTCGCTCTTTGCAGATTTCAATTTTTTATTCTTTCAGGCATAAAATCTATCACATCTAATATCTTGTCTTGCGGGATATTTGACTAGACTGCTGCACTAAAGCATATAGCAAATCTTTTGTGTGGAGTTTTCAGAACATTTTCCTCATTTTATCATTCAAAATGCTCTAGACATCTTCATTTTGTTAGAAGATAGACCAAATTATGAAAGTTGCTTAATATATTTTTTAACGCACCCTTTTCGTATCTTCTATGGCTCTATTCTATGTTGGATTATGCTCTTTGTTCTATTGCTCTATGCTATGTTGGGCTATGCATAGTTTTTATTCAAGTAATAACTGAAGATTTAGAAGAGTCCCTTTTATACAATGAAAATGTGGTTTCCCAAACTGAATTTCTCTACACAGCATTGAAAATTTAATTAATGAAAATTTGAATTTTCTTCCTGCACTCTTACTGTAAATTCTCCATAAGGCTGTGGGAAAATATTGTTTGGTACATTTTTTGAATTTTTTTTGATTGAGCAAATGTTTACTTAAGGATTTCCTTTCTTTTATTAGTAAATTGCACTCTCAAATAGTTCAAAGTTGAAAATGGAATTCCCAATTTTGATATCCTTTGATACAGGCTCATTTGACCCTCAGACTGACCAACAATACCCTTTTTTGAAACGTGATTGATCTCGGGATACTAGAGTATTTAGTATTAGAAATTGATTTTGTGATTTATATATAGTTATATCTTTGTGGGTGTTTATATGTGTTGAGCTTCTGGAAAGACATCCAACACTGTTAGGATTAAAATTACTTTTATGAAAATCTTTTGCTGTCATTTACCAAACCGTCTGTAGACACAAGGATGTAGCAGTTAAAACCAACTCTATAATATCTATGGTAAATTACTACTATTGATTAATTTTAACAGCATTTCAGCCTGTCAAGTATTATTTTATGCCTAGGGGTTAGGGAATCACATTCTTCATATGTTCATATTTACATTTTTTGTATAGTTGGTATTTAAGAAGTTTTTTACACACAGTCCAATCAAATAATTTTTAAATAGATTTATTTCACCTATCCATGGGACTCTAACAGGTATTACCCCTTCAGGTCGGAGTAGACTTGGGAGTAATGGCTATGAAGTGATGCTCCATACTGTCCAGATCTCCAGAAATGAATCTTCATCATCAGATGCAGTTTATTGTTTTATTCAGGACATCTTTTTTTTGTGGGGAGGAGGTCTTACTCCCACCACAGAAGATACAGTCAGTATTATCTAAGTCCTGCTGTGAGAGCAGTTTATCACCATTGCCAGAGTAGAGATAATTGTTGATTGTGAATTTGTACGATTTTTTCTTGTATGGGTTTCAGTTTTAGTGTCTGATTTATCATTTGAAATGATCAAATTTATTTGCTCTGTGAAAAGAAATGTCCTAACATTTACAAATGATCACATAGCATGCAAGTTAACGATAAATAAGAAAGAATGACTTGCAATCTTCTTTCTTTCTCTTCTGTTTTTTTGTTTTTCTATTTCCTCTTTTTACAAACAACGATATGATGTTATCTTTATTTTTTTTTTTTTTTTTCTCCCGCATTCACAGTGTTAAATAATAAACATTCAGATTGTGATATTTACTTGATTGTGCAAAACAAATTTGTATCAACACTCCTCTGTTGTGCAGATGTTTTAGTTGTATAAGTTCAAATATAACTACAGCATTAGATAATCAAAACATCTGTTTATGTATCTTTGTTGGATTTATTTAATCCATAGATATACATATACTAAATCAACAAACAAAAATATACACCGTCCAGGTGCAAGTATTTAGATTTTAATATTATAAATATATTTAATTTGAAAAACTGACAAAACTATATAAGAATGCATATAAAAATATTACAATTAAATTCTTTTAATTGATTTCCACATAAAATTATATACAGAATTACTTTTAGTCGATTTCAGAATAAGAAATCTATATTAAAAATCAATAACACCAAGTAATCATTTATTAAATCTGTTTTTTTTATTTTAAACCAGTTTACAAATTATCCACTCTTATTTCTGAGTTATACATAATGTTGTTTAGCCTTCTTCTTTGAATGATAATTGATCCGTCTTTGTTGTTCCATCTTCTCTAAGATATTCTTTTGCTGGGAGAAATAACAGTGAATACATGCTTTTCGTATGCACGTTTTTCATTCATCATTATTCAATTCTTTACTGATCATATGAAACTGGAAGCTAGCCTTTTGAACATGAAGAAAAATTAGGACCACACAATTTTTTGCTGATGCATGAGCTTCGGCAGCTCCAGGCTAACTAACTAAAAGTTAAACTCTAACTTCTAACTTGAAAATCAGATGACTTTAAAATCCCCCAATCAAAACCAAGTCAATTGATCCCTGGGATTACAACATATCAAACTTAGTTGATCTCAGATAGACGTGACATCTCTAAGTACAACAGTTCAATTCTTTTTTAAATAAACAACACTTTGGGCTAGCAAAAAGATTTGCCCATTCTCTTATTCAACAATAATATACATTGTAGGATTTTAAACACATTAATAACATGGGCAAATCAAACTCAGCTAAAGTCGAATGGAGACAATGTTGATAGATAAGATGTTAATTAAGATTAAATAAATAAGGAAATTCTGATGCTGATAATGATAGTTACATAATTACCATTATATTGATATGACATTGTCACTGGTTTTGTAATGGGATTTGGTTATGGGGGTGCAACCCATATAGCAGGTTGGGTTGTGCAGGAACAGCCGGGCAGAGCCTAACCCTCTCAAGGTCTACAACTTGTTTGAATTCAGAGCTTTTTGGTTTTCTCTTAGACTAGTTGTTATACCAAAGATAAAGAATCAAGTTTGTCCAAACTATTTACCCATAACTGGTGAGAGAATAGTTGGATGCATATTTTAGCCAAGAGTATTCATGCTATATGAAATAAAACTTGGATAAAACTGAATACACTTATTATGACAAGACCATTTCCAGACATGATATTTAAGCATTTACCATTTATTATTCTTCATGAAATCCAAAGCAGACAAACACCTAACTGAAATAAAATGGTGAATTAAACTTAATTGGAACTTTGGGTTTTTGGGTTTTTATCACTTCTGTTAGGAAGAAGAGTTCTTTATAATACATCATTACCAAAGTATAAAGACTGCAGCCAAGTTGGATCAAAGCCAAAGAGTGAATGGTGGATCATTGTTCAAATATAAAAGTATCTGTTGTTTTTTTTTACAAAACATAAGATTAGAAAGAAGAAATGTTTGTATAACCAACAAGGTTTTTTTTTTCTTTAGTTTGATGAGATTGATTTATGTTTTATCTAATGTAAATAAACATAGTGGCATCTTTGTAGATTCTTAAATTATTGGTGTATAACAAAATATTTTCATTTCTAATACACTGAGTGGTGAATGGAAATCAAATTTAGTGATAAGGGATGAGTCAAATAAAAACTTTAGAAGTCCTGTTGAAATGTTTTTTTAATGAAAAACGTGGAGCATTTTCTTCAAGTTCTACTACATGTTATGATATCATGTATCTGACTCTCATGCGAGAAGCAGATCAACCAAAACAACCTTCTTAGATATAGAGTGTCCTGTGTACGACTTTAAATTGTATCTAGTGGTGAGAGTCTCGGTTTAGAGTTCAGGGGAGTACCTTATCATGGCTATTACTTCCAGATCCACTCTTACTTGGAGTGGTAATATTTGCTAGAATCTCAGCTATAGGTCATATAGGTCGAAAATTATTTGTTCTGGATAGGAAAACTTGAAACAATATAATTGTGTGCAAACAATTATCAAACAAGAATATTTTTAATAATTCACAAGTTAATAAAAAATCTCAAGAGAGCTCCTCAATATTTTTTGACGTAATGTTTTCCATTTTATCATTTGATGCTCTGAGTTCTTCTGGAAGCTAAATGCTAAAAATTAGGTCTTCCTTGATATTGTATTTTGAAACATAATTGATTCCTGGTGATCAACCACTTTTGGACATTATTTCAGTTTTATTTTCAACTGTGAATTAAAAGTTTTGAAATAATTTGGTACATACTACTTTGCAGTGTGCATATCATATGACTGAAGCAGTTCAAGCTATTCAAGGTACATGCTGTGGTTGGTTATATAATGGTATTTGATGCACAGACATTTAGCACATTGCTTCATCTGAATGCACTACACAGAACCTGACTAAGTGCTTAGAAAAAAAGCTTGAAGGCAATTGCATAAGAATGCTATGAGCAATATTAAACAAATCCTGGAAGCAATATCTCACAAAACAGCAGCTGTACGGCCTCCTACCTCCCATCTCTAAAACCATTCAAATCAGATGAACAAGACATGCTGAAGACTGTTGGAGAAGTAGGGATGAGCTCATAAGTGACATTTTTCTGTGGACCCCTTCACCCAGCCGAGCAGGTGTTGGACATCCACTTAGAACTTATCTACAACAGCTCTGTACAGATACAGGATGTAGTCTAGAGGACCTGCCGAATGCAATGGATGATAGAGACGAATGGCAAGAGAGATTCAGGGAAATCCATGCTAGCAGCATGACAAGATGATGCTTTTCTAGTTCAAACTGAACCTTAATGCTTCAGAAGCCACTAAAAAAATTGTTCAAAAGGTAAAGACACAAATGATTACAGTACCTTCAAGAAATTTTGTTTGGATTATAAGAATCTTGGATATTAGGCAAGGACAGGTGAACTTGAAACCATAGATTTCAAAGCCATTCTCAAAGCCATAGAGGAAAATTCAGTGAGTAGCACTCAGAGAATATCAGGTGAGCTTGGTATCTCCCAGTCCAGTGCGGTTCATCACATTTACGACTTCAGCAAAATTATCCACTGCTGCTGCTGAATTGTGCCTGACA
The DNA here is from genome assembly GCA_963585895.1 of Sepioteuthis lessoniana. Lineage (NCBI taxonomy): Eukaryota > Metazoa > Mollusca > Cephalopoda > Myopsida > Loliginidae > Sepioteuthis > Sepioteuthis lessoniana. The sequence continues at coordinate 2,563,368 of OY757925.1, forward strand.
TTACCAAAATATTGGAAAAGTTTTGATTCATTATAAAAAGTCTATCTAAGATATGTATGTCTTGGTGATTTTTTTCAATTTGGAATTATGATCTTTTTTATCATTTCTGAATAGTGGCTAACTTTCTAAATCTCTGATAGAATCAATCCATATGAATATATCTTTCCTGTAAAAGAATAATATATTTAACTGTTGTTTTTTTTTTTGCTATGGAAACACCATGCATCTATTTAACAATGTTGAAAAATTTAATCTCTAAACAACAGAAGTATTTTTAAGATGACTGTAAACATAAACAGAAAAAAAAGGAGACAAGCACGCAAGCACTTCTTTCAGAGGGTCCAATCTGAATTTTTCACAGATTAATGAATGACATTGCAAGACTGGTTTCTCTGGGAATCAACCAATTACAAATATGATTTTAAAAGTCTAAAAATAACAAAACAAATCTTTTGGAATTTGATGATGCAGATCTTGGCATCTCACCAACAAGGTAGTTTCTGATAAGGAAATCAATAATTTTATTGTCACTATTGTCATATCTGCCATTTCCCAAAAGTCTTTTGTTTGTCTACTTTGAAAACACAGACTTTAGTCTTTGGAATCTAATTTTTCACTTGACTTTGTAACTATGGACCTAATAAAATTTTTGAAGTTCTGGGAAAACAACATTTAACTTTTTTAATTTTATAAACCTAAAAGTAACAATGATACAGAAGTCAGCAAATATTTAACTCATTATAAAATAATTGAACATAGTTTTTTGATGCTGATAAAAGTTATGTTACATAATTACATCTGCCTATGACTATGAGTTTCTATCCTTATGTAATGATTGCATTTTAATGTACATATTTATCCAACCCCTCCACTATGAGCAGGATGTGATACATGGTCAATTTTCAAGTAGAGTAAATCAGTTTTTCTTCTCCTAGATTGGTTGGCTAAAGAACCTAGTCTGCCATCCTATTTACCCACAGCAGGGGAAACAACAGATGAATTCATTTGTTTCCCTCTGGCATTAGTGTATACAAACAGCCTCATCCAGAATTTGAAGGGGATGCTTCCATGGCATAGGGGCTAACATGCTTGACTGCAACATCATAGGAAGTGTACTCAAATTCTATTTATGCCTTTACATTCACTTTCAGATGAATATACCCTTGGGAAAGGTATGAAACTCCTTGTCCCTCTGGCTGTAGGTTAATGCCAGTACTGATCTTTTACATTGCCCAGTTGACTGGGGCTGTAGAATACACCGATTGCATCTCTGCAGAGGGGTAAAATCCCCTCAACGAGTGTCCTGTTTATGACGCTAAACAATCTGATGGTGAGGTTCCAGTGATGCTGGAGCTTTGGGAATGCGGAATACCCCTTTATTGCCATTGCTCCCAGGTCCACTCTGGCCCGGCGTGGTAGCACCTGATAGACCCCTTTCTATGGGTCAAATAGACGGCATACTTATGCTAAACTGAATTGTTTGATTAAACTGAATAGTGTGAAATCGAAATGTTTTTGACAAAATTTAAACTGTGTGCTTATGCTAAACTGAATTATTTGAAATTGAACTGTTTTTGATATTGAAACTGTACTTACACTAAACCGAATTGTTATATATAACTGCTTGAATAGTTTGAAATAGAAATGTTTTTGACAATTAAACTGTGTACTCATGCTAAACTGAATTGTTTTAAATGGAACTGATTATTTACATAAAAATGGATTTGGCATTGAATAACCTACAATGGTTGATATGCCATAAAACCCAACCAAACCAAACAAAACAAAACTGATCTTTTAGAAGGATGGCTTTGGTATTAAATTACCCATGAAAGTTGATATACCATTAAATAAAGAAACCAAATGAAACCAGGATTAGAACTTGGGTAGCCAATTCTGTTCCTTAGAATGCTAAAGGTTGTCACAAGTGCATCTCTTTATGTAATAATGCAAGAAGAGAATAATAATATACTGTATCCTGTTCACAATTAACTTCCTTTAATGCCGTTGAAGTATTCTAAATTATAATAGCTATTATATATTTTGAATTAATGTTGAAAAAATATCACAAAAAACGATTTTTGGCCCAAGTCTTGAACTTTTCTAATGGAACAGTGACATCTTCCTCTAATTGTATTTTTGTTTTAAGAGTTAAGATAATGAGATCTACCATGGGAAGGTGATTGATTGACGATATCTAGATAATAGATGAATTAATGTACATATGTACTTTTAGTTTATTCTGGAATAGCAAGAGTAACAAAGAACAATATAGAGATTGCTGACAGGAGAGTAACATGGTTTAATCATTTATTCATAAAATAGTATATTAATCTTGAATGATCAGTATGTAGTCAGTTTCAAAACAATTTGTTATATTCAGTTTGCTATTTTTACTTTACCTTCACTAGAATTTAATTGGATTAATTTACAATTCTTTGATTCATAGTAAATTTTTTGAATTTTTAAGGGAAATAGTTATCGATATATTCACAAACTTGAACACCTGTCACAGGTTAATGACGCTAGTTCAACTGGTGCAATGATTTCTGAGGCTTGCCATGAAATTAGTAGAACTGTTCATATAACTTATAGCAATATCTCCTCTATTCAGAGTAATGTCAGCATAAACATTGGTAAAGCATAGACTGCTATTGACAGGTTAACAGCTACATGGAAATTTGATCTCTCTGGTAAAATAAAACCAGAAAATTATCCAGGCTTTTACCATGTTAGTACTACTGTATGGTTACATGACTTGGACTTTAAAAAAAAGCTTGGAGAAAAATCTAGTTGGGAACTTACAAGGATGCTGTGTTCTGTTTTGAATATGCCATGGAAACAGCACCCTACAAAACAGCAGCTGAATGGCCACTTACCTCCCATCTTGTAAAACCAGCCAAGTAAGATGAGGAAGACATGCTAAACACTACTGAAGAATTAAGGATGAACTTATAAGTGACATTCTTCAATGGACTTTTGATCATGGACTCACCAGATTTGACTGAGCAACAAAAAGTTATATTCATCTGCTCTGTGTGGGCACTGGATACTGACTAGATAAATTAGTTTGATAGCTGAAAAGGATCGTGCACCTCATATATATATATATATATATATATATATCACAACAGTGCAGATATTAGCACTGTTAGTATGAAGACTGCTGATCTACAGGATTATTGTAAGTTATTTTATTCATATATATATTTGTATAGATGAGAGTATATATATATATATATATATATATATATACATATATATATTTGTATGGATGAGTGTGTGTGTGTATATATATATATATATATAATCATCATCATGTCATGGTGCTAGCTCAGATTTCCCTGACCCTCTTTTGCCACTTGTTTCTATTGCCCATGGCTCCCAGCAGGTCTTCCAGGATACATCCTGTATCAGCACCGAGCCGCTGTAGATAGAATTTTAGCTGGTGGTCCTACCTTGCTCATCCATGTGAAGGGGCACATAGGAGTGCTTCTCTTATGAGTTCCTCCTTACTTCTCCAGCAGTGTTTGCTTCGTCTAATTTGGATGGCTTTAATGATGGTTGGTAGGTGGCCGTACAGCTGCTGCTTTGTGGGGTATTGCTTCCAGGTAAGTACATATGTATATATGATTATTTATATATGCATCTAGACCCTCCTATTGATATGTATATATACATATATCCATGTATATATGCGTGTGTGTATATATATATATATATATATATATATTTTCTTTAAGAAAAAACAAAACCGGTCACATTAGGATTATAAATTTATTTCCATCCTGCTATGTTTTGTGTTTTTTGATTTTATCAAAAGCACATAACAGGATGGAAATAAATTTATAATCCTAATGTGACCGGTTTTGTTTTTTTCTTAAAGAAATTATTGCTCTGTAATGTCAGTTACATTGAGCTCTTTACCAGGAAAATTTAAATGTTCACTGTTGAATGGTTTTTTGCCCTGATGGAATTAATCCCAACTCCGGTTTAACTGGATTGAATAATACTTATATATATATATATATATATTTATATATATCATCATCATCATCATGTCTCGCCGCTAGCATGGATATCCCTGACCCTCTCTCGCCACTTCTCTCTATCATTCATCACCTCCGGCAGGTCTTCAGGGTTACATCCTGTGTCCTCACATAGTTGCTGTATGTATGTTCGTGCTGGTCGTCCTGCTTTTGCACATCCATATGTGGGGGTCCACAGGAGTACATCGCTTATGAGCTCGTCCTTGCTTCTCCAGCAGTGTCCCGCGTGTCTGGTTCATCTAACTTGTATAGTTTTCATGATGGGGGGGCAAGTGTCCGTATAGTTGGTGTCTCGTGGGGTGTTGTCGCCAGGACTTGTTCAATACTGCTCTCAACATTCTTGTGTAATTTCCGTCTAGTTTCCTCTCCAGCCACTTAGTTAGCGTCCATGTGGTGCATCCATATTGCAGTATCGACACAACCGCTGCCTAGAAGAAACTGCGTTTCATTTTATCGGTTAGGTCCGACTTATATATATATGGATATATCCAATGAATAGGTATGTATGGATGTATATATATATAAATATATATATATATAGCTGTATTTATTGATGTGTATATATATATGTGTGTATATATATATATGTGTGTGTGTGTGTGTGTGTGTGTGTGTGTGTGTGTGTGTGTGTGTGTGTGTGTACATGTTTACATACAGATGTATATATATATGTGCATGTATGTATACGTACATGTATATACAATACTAGTCAAAAGTATTTGGCCACCCTCAAAAGTTTTCATTTCTTATCCTAAAAGTGTTAGTTTTAATGAAACAAGTTAAACACAACACTGTTTTTATTTATTATACTAAATACAAATTTTCCTCAGTAACTTTGACCTAAGTATAACTGGATATTTTCTTTTGAAAAATTAATTTGAAGGCATTTTTCTTTTTTAAAACTGAGCATGAATAAAACATTTTCCAAGTTACATGATACCACCTCTACAACTCATATTAGACTATATTGAGTTGAATTACTTCTTGCTAGATACTATCTGTTTCACCTGTGCAGAGGACAATTTCCACAGTCTCCAGCTTGCATGAAAGAAACCTGACAGCACCAGTATCACTGCACAACTGAACCAATGTTGTGAAAAAATATGTCAACATCCATTGTGAGGAGCAAACTCTGTGAAGTTGGCCTGTATGGAAGAATTGCTGTCAAGAAACCACTGTTGAGGAAGCAAAACAATATCAAAAGGTTCCAGTGGGCCAAGGCATGCAAAGACTGGACAATAGAGGATTAGAATAAAGTCCTTTGGACTGACGAATCAAAGTTCGAAATCTTTGGGTCAAATAGGAGGGTCTATGTGTGGCAAAGAGTTGGTGAAAGAACTGCAACCCCCTGTATCACACCAACCATAAAGCATGGGGGAGGGTCTGTTATGGTGTGGTGCCAATTGTAAAGTTGGGTATTTTCACCAGGTAAAGAGCAGATTGAATTGGACCGGCTTTCACAGCATACTTCAGCACCACACAATTTCATCTGGAATGCTGCTTGTGGGTCAAGGATTTGTACTCAGGCAAGATAATGACCCAAAGCATACTAGTAAACTCTGCCAGAGGTATATCAAAATCAAAGAGGAATAGTACATCCTTCAACCGATGTCTTGGCCTGCACAATCAGTTAAATCCCATTGAACTGCAGTGGAACGAACCTGACTGAACAACAGAGAAGTGTGGCTCACCTCTGTCAACTTTGATAGGAAAGCTGGGCAGAACTATCTTCAGTCTACCTCTAGTCTTTGATAAAGAAATGCTGAGAATCTATGAAGCAGTAATAGCAGCCAAAAGGAGTCATTTTGATGAATCAAAAGTTTTAGAAGGTTTTTATGTTTTTTAGTTTAGTGCTTAACTTGTTTCATTAAAAATAACACTTTTCAGATGAGAAATAAAACATTTTTGAGAATGTTCAAATACTTTTCACTTGTAGAGTATAAGAGTATATGTGTGTCTATATATATATATATATATATATATATATGGTTGGTCATTTTTTGTTTTCACCAATGGTCCAGGAAACCGAGATTCAGTACCAGGTCAAGTCATACCTAAGACTCACAAAATAGTACTTGATGCCACCTTGCTTAACACTCAGCATTATAAAGTATGGATTGAGAGTAAAGTAAAGCAATCCAGGGAATGGAGTAGCACTCTCCCCCACACCTTGGTGAAGTAGCTATTGAAAAAGGAGCCTTCGGGTCACCCTCGACTCAGGTCGCCAACTTTACTTACGGTAAATGCTAATTCCTGTTTATATGTATACATATTTTACATTTATGATTTGTAAACAGTTTGAAGGTAACATTTTAAACAGATCTCATTTGTTTGCACACAGTTAAATGGTTTCAGGTAATGCTATCTCACACAGATTGTTTGATATTAACCTTTTTTTTTTTTGGCACTCAGTTAAATGGTTACAAGTATTGCTGTCATACTAATAATTCAATTTAATATCACTCAGTTTTTTACAGACAGTTAAATGGTTAAGCCATTATATTTGACCCATAGTTGGTACTCTAACAGGTACTACCACTCCAGGTCAGAGTGGAACAAGGAGTAAGGCTAATGAAAGAGTACTCCACAGTCTCAAAAACCTCTGGACTTGAGTATTACCATCAGATTGTTTTTTATGATATCCAAAGCACTTGGAGATGGTCTTACTCCTCTGCAGAGATATGGTCAGCATATTGAATGGCCCCAGGTGACTGGGCTATTTATATCTATGTAAATTGATATATATGTGTACATATAAGATGAGATTTTTACTTGAAGAAGGAGGAAGAATTGATAGGAAATATGCTATTGGCATTTTAGTATATGACTGCTTCTCTTCAATAAATTCCCTGCCCACTTGTTCATTCTCCAACTTTTTATATAAATGTATATGACTCATCATTGGATTTGTCATTACATTATTCATTCTCCTGAAGATGGCTCCAATTGGTGCCTAAAGTACTTCATATGGCGTCTTTATAAATTCATTTTATCTAAGAATCAAACAAGTCATACAAATGCTTAAACAGATCAAAAATAGGCAGATGTCTGTCCTATCTAATGAAACATATTTTAAAGAGAAAATGCTGCCTAGATGGACATATATACATACATTTACATACATTTATATATATATATATATATATATATATATATATATATATATATATATATATAATTTACCAAGAAAACTTTATATTTCTTCTCTGAAGAGAACTGAAACAAGTTAGAAGGAAATAAGATAATAAAATAAAATAAAGAATGTAATAAACATTTTATGAAATTGTGGACCAATTTAACATTTTGAAAAATATTTATTTTTACTCTTTGGACCAAATAAAAACAAAAACTTCATATATATATATATATATATATATATATATATATATATATATATATATATATATATATAGTCATCCACAGACAGACTGTTTCGTTCTATCAGAACTCTTCAGTGTGGCTAGACACGTGGGACGCTCGGAGCCAGGATTGAATATATATATATATATATATATATATATATATATATATATGTATATATTTCAAAATGAATAGGTCCACTAAGAGATTTATATTTTCTTGAGAATTATTTATTTCTTAGAAATATAATTCTTAAAAAATACTAATCTCTAAGTGAACCTATTCATTTTGAAATATTTACTTTTTTCTCTTTTTGGACAAACAAAAAATGAAAAAACCTTTTTACAAATACATGAGTGTGTAAACATACACACAAATACAGTCACTGTGTTTTATATAAAATAGGTGTTAGATACTCTTAGAAATTGGAAACAGCTATAAAATTTGTATATAATCCTGGTTTAAACATTACCGGTTCAAAGTATGAGACATTAGACATAAGTTGAGGAAATAAAAGAAGGTGATTATTATCTCCATAAACTATTTGGGTTTTATTTGTACTTGGAAAAGGATGAAATATTGAATTTAATATTAATTTATACAATATAGCTCTATTTTCAGTTTTAATTAATAGAACTGCCTATTTTTTCGACTACTAATTTGAGTTAGGTTATGTCAGGCAAGCAATAATCTGTACGTTTTATAATGAATAATTAAAAGCAGCAGCAGCAGCCTACAATTCAAAAAGATTTTAAATTACAAAAAGCAACAAAAATGAAAACTTATTTTGTTTTTAATCTTTTACTTTAAATTTTTTTAATTTTTTTCACAAGATAATATTCTTGTCATGTTTTCCAGAATTAGTCTTTTACAACATTTCTATCAAATTTTAATCCACAGTTTGTTCTCTTTGAATGCTTAAGACACTGAAAACAACATTTAGAAAAGCAAATAAAAAATATATATTTATAATCATTTCTGTGGACTGCTGTTTTATTTGCGTTTACTAAAAATGTACGAAACATATGTACCCTCAGAGAATTTGTTCTCTGATGACTCAAAATATTTCAATCTCCATCAAATCAAAAAGAACCCATCTATACAGATTAGATTTGTGTATTTTTCTTCTTTTACTCATTCATTTTCATTGAACATATTCAACATTAGGTCTGTGTCTTCTCACACACACACACACACACACACACACACACACACACACACACACACACACACACACACACACATAAATATATATATATATATATATATTTGAGAAAAATATAAATAAATCCAACAATATGTAAATATAAAACATAAAAAAAATCAAGATATTCTGAAGATTTATTTATTCATAAATAAATGCCAACATTTAACATTTGATTTTTAGTTACAGCATCTTCAGGATGATGTTAATATGTGATGTTATGTCTCATCTAAAAATTCTATTTGAATGGGAAAATGAAATGAAAAAGTGAGAAAAATCCTTAGCATTCAATTGACTTCAATAACATTCTGTTTCAAAATGAATGTCATATTATTAGTGTTTGAGTAAAAAAAAAAACATTTTTCAGAAAGTTAACTTATTTGCTATAAGTTTTTAAATTGTTTTAGAACCCTTACAAGAATTAAGAAACCTTGAAAAGAATTTTGAAGAATGTCTATTTAGAAATTTGGAAAATTTCAAATTTTTTTCATTTTTACAAATGTTATTATTGTTTTTCTTTTTATTGTTAGATAAAGTAAAACATTTATTATTGTTTACTATCAAACTTTGGTTTAGAAAATATTTTTATTTGAAGTCAAATTGAAACTATTAAAAGTAAGCATAGTTTATTTCATTTTATGTTTTTATATTTACTTATATATATATATATATATATATATATATATAACTTATATCTATTTACTTATATCTATCTATCTATCTATATATATATATATATATATATATATATATGTTTTGTTCCTTAGCTATAGTCACCTACACATACAGAAATAAAATAATGTAGCGAAATATTAAGATACACCTCAGAATCCAGATAGACGTGCTGCGTTTGTAAATTCACTTAAATACAAGTTCACTGAAATACAAACACACATTAATACACACACACACACACACACACAGACACACACTCATATACTTATAACCACACATAGAAAATCATACAAAATCACAACGGTTTTTTATTTTATTTTTTTCAATTTTCGATCCATTTCATTTTCTTAACTACCTGATGATTGTTGTTTTGCAAAAAACTCCATAAAACCCAGGGGTCACAATTTAAATTCCATGAATTAAATATACATATCAAATATATATTTATTTATTATCATTATATAATTGCTCTATCCTAGATATTGAGCACTCTCCATATTATATGGCTCTTGGTTTGACACAAACCCTCAAAGTGATTTAGTGACAATCAACACTGTTATAATATAATATACATATACTCACACCCAAGCTCAAAAGAAGAGACCATCTTTGTTTATAACATTTTCATCTTCCAAGCCTTGAAAATCTAAAGCAAAATATTACGTTTCCCTCATATATATACTAATTGTTGTAGAGTTATCCTCAAAGAAAATGAACTTCAAGCAAGCCAAGTTCAAATCCTAGACAAGGCTATTTGTTTTTCACTCCTCTCTATGGAAAGGCATGAATCCACCTCTTCATCTTTGGATAGATAGTTACTCTGACTGGGGTCTTTAGCCTTGGTAGCATAATCAGACAAGTAGAAGGAAAGAGTCTAAATTCAAAACTTGGAACAGGATTTGCTAAAGCAGTTCACTTTTGTCTTCTGCTTTGTTCTGGCAACTTGTGCTCCACAGATATTAATACCAATTTGTATGGCACCTTTGCCTTCCTTTGGATAACATTGGCTTCAAGATTAAGCAAATTTTGTTGTATAAGAAACTGATGGTTTTCCATATCACCTTACCCAGGCATATACCAGTTCCAGTTCCAGTAAGATTATCTGATGACACATAAACAAATTACTAATTAACAGTTAAAACATATTTTACAATATACTTACATTTTTGAGAGGCATGGACTTAAATAGTCTTATACAAACATGTTAGGAAAACATGAATATATTCTTATAAAGATATGCACTGATACTCTGTACTTTAATAAACCTTAATAAATGGCCTGTCAACCGGGGCTGAAGAATATGCCAACTGCACCTCTGCAGAAGGGTCAGACCACCCACTACAAGGTCATCTCTTGACCGTTGCTTGAGGACAGCATCCTGGAGATTGACCAATCCATGACCCAAGAGGTCATGTAACCGACAACACTCCACCCTGGCCCTTACTAAGACATGCAGATGGAGAGACTTGATCTGATCAATTGGCTGGTCATATCAAGCTCGAGTACCTATATGATTGTTTGAACTGTATTTTTCAAATTACTTTTGTGGCAAACAAGTACCTAACCCTATTTCATTAGAACGGCACCAGAAGCCAGTCACTGAAGATCAATAGCACGGAAATAGCCATATTAAAAACTATTTAAACTGTTTGCAAACATATAATTTGTATTAAATGGAATTATTAATGTTGAATCATTAAACTTGAAACTATTTAAAAGTAAGTATTGATTAATGGCGCAACGGATAGGGGCGTTGAGTCTCTATGGTTCCAGGTGAGCATTGTCAAAAGATAGAAGTTTCAATTCCTACCCAAGCCAGCTAGAGGGTTACTTAGTCAAAACGGTGTGTGATAGACAACAACTATGGAAGGTAGTAATTACTGGGGATACGGTTACAAGACTCACCATTCCTATCCAAGGTCGCAGTTAATCACCTGAAGACAGCCAGAGGTGAAATTTGGCTGAAACTTAGTGAGAAAAACAACAAAAACTACCAAGATGAGGACAAAATTCTGCAATAGAATTAATATTCAGATTAAGAAGCCTCATCTCAAAAAGGATTCCCAATAAAGGCATTATTTAAAAGTGTACAAAAAAACTGATTCAGCTCTAACTTGTTTAAAGATGATGTTACCTTCAAACTATATACTTACAAATCAGATATACATATATTGTCATCCACAGACAGACTGTTTCATTGTATCACAACTCTTCAGTGTGGCTAGACAGGCAAGATTCCTGAAGCTGGGATCAAAACCCGGCTGACTCAAATGTCAATCCAAGATTCTACCACTCAGCCATGAGGAAACTAGTGCAAGCGAAGAAAATTTAAACGCTTATGTATCACATTTGTTTTGTTTTACATATATCCACTTAACGGCTACTGAGAGCTCAATTCATATGAAGAGCCTTGCTTTACGCTAGTGGCAACCATTACTTCCTTTGCTAGAGAGCACAACCGCACAGGAGTAAGGGAGCATATATATTGTCATCCACAGACAGACTGTTTCATTGTATCACAACTATTCAGTGTGGCTAGATAGGCTAGATTTCCGAAGCTGGGATCGAAACCCAGCCGACTCAAACGCCAATATATATATATATATATATATAGATAGATAGATAGATCAGAGGATTTTGCATTAAAAATTCCCCCACAGGTTGATATGTTATTAAACCAAATAACTGATAACCAAACTTGAATAATAACTTTTTTAAACTTAAATAAAATGTAATGAAAAATCTCGCAACTAGATCTTTACATTTAAAAATTTTTTCAATTCAAATGAAGATGTATTTATTCAGCCACTCCACGATGAGCAGGAAGTGACACAAAGTCAATTTTAAATGTTGTAAAGCTCTTTTAAATTCAATTTTCCTTTTCTTTGATGGGTTGCCTAATTTTGGCTAAAGAACCCAGTCTGCCCAACTGTAGAGCTGGAGAAAGAAGAAATTGTTTCTATGCTTTTCCCTAGCACATAAGCACAAACTGTAATACTAACAGCTTCATGAAGCATTTGAACTTGGGTTGTCAATTTTATTTCCTTATGATAACTGTTACATTAAGCATTCCACCTTTAAATGAAGATGTGCAAACAGCTGAACAATTTAGGTAATAAAATGATGTATAGACATCTCCACTTCATCTAAACGAGTCAGTGCCTATTTGAAAATAAATTAAGAAGCTAGTCTTGATACATTTTGATCAGTAGTTATCAGTGAAACACAGAATTGTGTGAGTGTAGTACTCAATATTCACTAGATCTAACTCCATTGGACTTTTTCTTGAAAAGTTATCTCAAGGGTAAAATTTGGGATTGTGAAGAATATCAAAAGAAATATAACAGTGCAATTTCACATCATATCAAATTGGAGTTTCTGTGAATGAAAAACTCCTTAGAATAAGTATATTGTATGCTATGCAGACAACTTTGAAAAAAAAAATTAAATGTTTTATTCCCAGTTTGTTTCTGTCTTGAAAAATACAACTTTTATCTAAATACATTTTGAACTCATTTTGTATATATTTAACCTTGTGTAGGATATGGCATGAGATGAATTTTTAAATGGAGTACAGCTGGTTTTCATTTAGAGTTATGCTTCTCCTTAACTGGTTACCTCACCAAAGCTAAAGAACACAGTCTGATCTACTATTTACTCATAGCTGCGAGAAGAGATAGATTTGTGCTTTTCTCTTGAGGGAAGAGAAATGCAAACAGCCTCATCCAGGTTTTGCCCTTAGCTTGTTTGGAATCTGTTTTCTATGATGATAATTGTTTTGCATCCTCATCAATTAGCAGAGATGGAAAAAAATATAATATTTGGCTTTAGATATTGAAGATTCAGCAGATGAAGATGTTATGAACAAGCACGGTTTCTACTTTTGAGCTCTGTGTGTATGTGTGTGTGTGTGTTAGAGAGAGAGAAGGCATCAACCAAATCTCTAACAAGTTCAAATAAGAGAAAAAGAAAAAAAAATATACATAGATTATGCCTTTCCCAAGGCCATTAGTGTGAAGTGAAACAGCCCTCTCCAGGATTTGAACTTGGATCATTGATTCCATTTCCTACAATGATAATCATTATGCTAAGAGTGCCTCCACACTTTGCATGTTGTGCACATATACTGAAATATTCAAAAGAAAAGAAATGTGCATTCAGAAGAAAATAATGACAAACAATTTTTTGAAAGAGGAAAACATGATCATTTTCAGCAAAATAATGCATCTACTTCTTTTTATGAGTCATAGCTTAAAAATCTATTATTTAGAGAGTCAGTCCTGAAAATATTTGACATTTTGCATATCTGAAGCATAAGTTATATTGCCTTGACATAATTTGGAAATCAAAGCGATTTATTATGCATGTATGAACAGATACTCTTCTATGATCTTCAGTCAGTAGTAACACGAGATTAAGTGAACCTTTATCTATTGAGACTATCAGAATTTGCAGTGAATATGCATAAAGTTTTGCTTGAAATTCGAAAATTTGTCGGTGGAAATTATTCAAATAGAAGAAAGATTTTGGGGATTCAATGAGTGAATTTGAGTAACATCATTTCAAAGTTGGTTTGGAATCTGTTGAAAGTGATTCGCATTCTGAAAAATCATTCAAGAAGCAGAACACCCCCCCCCCCAAAGCTTAATGCGTGCAGACTGTAATTAAAGAAAATAAGCAACTGACAGTGCAAGAATTAGGCTCAGGGAGATTTTGCAGACTGTCTGGAGAGTATCTAGCCATTTGGAATATCTTGACTTCTTATTCTTCTTATCTCGTACAAATTCTTTTGACAAACTTGTTAATATCTGTGCTGTTAAGATTTAGCTCTTTGCAACTTTGGGCTTTTCTCACAGCTAAAATCACCATGAAAAAGAACATGAGGATGGATTGATTTTAATACAATGTTAACCTGTCTACAGTTATTCTATGCAAACGAGTTAGGGAATCATATTCATTGCACATTCTTGTTTATGTTTTTGGGATATTTTTTTCTTGAGAAAATTTTTGCACATGATCCTATTTTTAAATATTTTTAAATGGCTCTATTGGACCCATTTAATGGAACTCTGACAAGTAATACCACTCCCCAGAACTCCAGAATAGGAGCCTCACCATCAGATGCATTTTAGTGTCATACTCAGGACATTCTTTTTAGAGGAGGTTCCTACTCCTCAGCAGAGAATACAGCTAATGTGTTTTAGGCCCCACTGGCAGTGCTGGGAAAAGATTAAGGAGAGTTTATTGAATCAGTTGATGTCAGTCTCTAATAAGAAGTTTATGGACCGTTTTGAAAAGTCCAGAGAATACTAGGAATATGGATGAGATTCCAAATGAAAAAATTTGAATGGGATTCAAGTGCGATTGACTTTGGTAGGCTATTTTTTGGTTGTTATTATTAAGTGATTTCATTATTTTTAGTCATACATCATATAGATATTTCAAAAAACCCATTTACTACTGCTATAAAAAAAATCTAGTATTCATGTAAAAATGTACATTTCTATGGGAAGAATTTCTGAGATGCATTGCTTTTTGAGTGGTGCAAGCCAAAAATTGACATCAGATACTTGTCAGATTTGAAACAATATAAATAATTCCCTTGTCTGACTTTTTAAAAAAAATTCTCTAAACATCAATTAACATAGAGTTATTTTTGTTGTATAGATATATTCAAATAATTCTAATATTCATCTATATTCTTTGAAGTTAGCATATTCACTGAATTATCAATAAAGACTGTGATTTTATAAATAAAACTAAGAAGTTTATAAAGAAGTCATATCCATTCAGTTATGGCTCTTTACAATACATACATAATAACGTTAACAAATAATTAAATAATTAGTTGATCTTTAGAAAATGGGTAACCCTCCCGTCCACAAAAAAAGATTGTTTTATAACAATTATTCCATATGTATGTAAATTTATAACTCTAAATGCATAAACTATTATAGGACAGAAGCAGTATTTTTTTTCCTTTTCTAAAGAT
The DNA here is from genome assembly GCA_963585895.1 of Sepioteuthis lessoniana. NCBI lineage: Eukaryota > Metazoa > Mollusca > Cephalopoda > Myopsida > Loliginidae > Sepioteuthis > Sepioteuthis lessoniana. Next base: position 2,578,648 of record OY757925.1, read on the forward strand.
TGAAGACAATTCCTAAGAAGTAATCACAGCAAATTCGGTAATGAATTTCCTAAGTTGTTTTCTTTTAAAATAAGATGACAATTCCTTAACTTGATGAGAACTTTTTATGTTTTATTTATAAATTGAAAAAGCAGAATCAAGATAATCTAAAAAGATCTTATTCTGAAATTATCAAACATGTGAGGTAGAGCTAACAATTATATTAACTAAGATTATGAACGAGTTGGGGGAGGAGTTGATGAACACTGTTTTTGAGGTGTGGTTGGTAAAAGCCAAAATAAATCAGAATCTTACTCTTCATTTTCAGTTGATGGGTTACATTTAGTCATCAGAGATGATGACCGTGATAATAGGTATATACAATAATCTGCTGCTGACATGATGTTGATTGTGGTTATAATCTTTGGTAGACTGAAAGTGCAAATCTATTCCCCTTAAATATAAAATAAAAAAATCTTTTGTAGATTAATACTCCCCCCCATAGTTTTCTTTCTCTATAAATACATATAAATCATTAATAACAAGAAAATTAACAAATATAGTCTGTTATAAATTTATTTCACCAGCACATCAACTGGCTCTTCAGATATGGTTTGAACAGAAATATGTTTCTTTTTAACCATTAACATCGAGGGATACATTTCACCTCAAGTATTCAAGGAATTATTATTTTAATATACATGCATATACAAAAATAACTTAGATATGTATATATATCTTGGCTTAGAGAAAATCTTCCAATATATGATAGGTAAATATTTACTTATTATATATTGGAAGATTTTCTAAGCAATGATATATGTGGTGCCTTCAATAAGTTTCCAGACTTTTTTGGTACAGGCATTTAAAATTGTTGTAGACTCTTGAAAATTCAGTGTATTATTGCTATACAACTTATGAGATGACTGACCAATCTTTATGATTTCAGCTTCAAATGAACAGCTACAGCAGCAATTGGAACACACCCTACTAAAGCCTGATTCTCACTGCTGGTGAATTTCAAAAATGCAATCTGGACTTTAGAAGAATGATATGCAATAAAATTCTGTTTTAAACTTGGAAAAATACCACAGAAACGTATGGAATGCTTCAGACTGCTTTTCGACCATTTTGCAAGAATCGAGTATCAGTTTTTGAGTGGCATAAGAGATTCAAGGAAGCCAGGAAGTCTGTGAGGGATGATGAGAGGTGAGGGAGGAGTAAGGAAGTCAATACACCAGAGTTGATTGGCCAAAGGCTTAGGGTTAGGGTTACTATGTTGAGGTTTTAAGGGAGTTCAGGAAGAGATTCCTTGGGAAGAGGCCAGCAGTCTTCAAATTGGCTCAGTGGCATTTCCAGCAGGACAATGCACCAGTCCACAACTCCATCCTTGTCACAGACTATTTGACCAAGACGGGCATCAAGACACTTCCTCACCTTCCCTATAGTCCAGACCTTGCTCCCAGTGATTTTTGGTTATTCCCTAAGCTCAGAGGCTGTCGTTATGAGACAATTGAGATGAAAGAGGCTGTGACGAAGGTCATTGACATGCTCACACAAGAGGACTTCCATGGGGCGTTCCAGAAGTTGTTGGAATGGTACAACGAGTGCATTTCAGCTGGAGGAGATTACTTCGAAGGGGACTCGAGTTTCATGTGTGTACTATCAATAAAAGTGCCCAAACGAAAAAAGTCTGGAAACTTATTTAATGATCCTCATATATATATATTTTTTTCTTATATGTATATAAAAATTATAACTCCTTGAATACCTTACTTAAGGTGAAATGTACTCCTCAATGCTAATAGTTTAAACCTTATCTAAAGAGCCAGTTGATGAGCTGATGAAATGAATTTATAATGGAGCATATATATATATATATATATATAAACTTGGAATTACATGTCTGATAATTGCATGCTCCTTATAAACCTCACAGTTATACAAAGTAAGTTTTTGAAAATGAAATCTGCTTTTATCATTGGTTTTATCAACACTTTTATTCAATATGAAGATTTTAAAAACACACAAACCCACGATTCATTAGATAAATAAGGGAACTTTTTTGAAAAAAGCAAAATAATTTTTTTTCATCAATATAAACTCACCATTGTCTGGAAAAGGTTTATAGCAAAAATTCTTTGAACCAATTCAAAAGTAAATCAAATGCTGCTCCCGCCTTGAGCTGTCATCATTTTTTTTTTCCAACTGCAAAGTGCAAATCATATGAAATTAACCAAAGAATGTGTGATGTACATGGAGCAGCATATTTCAATCAATGAATGTTTACAAATTGGCCAAAAATTGGTTTGTCATTATCAGCCAGCATAGAAAAAACAGTCCCTAGAGTAGAAACTCTCCAGTAAAGAAAAAGTTCTGGATTTAGCACTTGAAAAGGTTATGCTGATTCCTATTGCCAACTCTTTAGGCAATACTTTGTTTATTTATTGAATGACTCCATCTATTTAGCTGGAGTTTCTCTATTCTAATAAAATCTGGAAGGTAATTTATGATAACATCTGCTAAGTAAGATTAACTTCATTTATCACACAACTTTAAGATTAGAGGCATGCTTAGTGTAATCACTTTACAAAAAGAAATTGGTGAACTGAGTTCAAATCCTTGATGAGCTTGCTTGCTTTTCACGTCACACTAATTCTCTTGGGAAAGGAATGAATCCGTTTCTTCTCTTCCCAGCAATGGGTGATTAGTAGGACAGTCTGTTTTTTTTTCTTGTTTAAGTATCCAGTCTAGACGAAGGAAAATTCTGAAGTCAAACCAGCTATATTCCACTTAAAATTTCACCTTGTGTCTCATCTTTCCAATGATGTATTAGTTGGGTGATTACACACATAACTAGAGGTATGGGGCACCTAGTGAGAACCAAACTTATCAAGAATGATCTGATTGCAGACCATCCTGACCATTATAACACATAAGAAGAACAGGTAATTTTCAAATAGTGGAGCAGAACATTTTGAAAGAATAGATGTAACAACTGTCTACTTCAATTTAGACTATTTTTATATCATATTTTATGGAAATTGTTTTTGAAAAATGTTGATAGAAAAACATTTATGATCAAAACATCAGACATTTATTTTGAGATGACAGTTCTTGTTGTCATTCACTTTTCTTACAGCATAGTTGATATGGCTGAAGATCAAAAAAATTAAAACTCTAAAGTCATATTGCAAGTTATAGGCTTCAAAAGCCCTCTACTGAATTTTTCAAGATCCTTAAGCATAAATGTTTCATAGAATTGAGTTTCTTGGAAGTAGTGAAGACCCCACTCAGAAAGGGACCAATATTAGTATTAAATGAGGTAGATAAATGGAAAAGGGGTTACTTGAGATTGAAAATTTGACTGGAAAATGGATGTATCAACGTTGAAATGGAGACAATGTCTCTACTGTTCAACAAACAGAGGCAAAAGAAAGTATGAGAATGGTTTTCTAAGATTGTCATGTGACAGTCCATAAACCAACAGTCATGCCCATTCTCTGAGGGAAACAATTAATTTTCTCTCTACTATAGTAATAAATATTATCAACCAGGAGAAACCAATTAGATATATTTCTGTAAAAATAATATTTTAATCAATACTTTTTTGGAAACATATGCATAAAGGATGAACTGACCAAACAGCTACAATTATAAGAAGTAACCAACCTTCTGATTCAATTGGTTGGTTTGACTTTTATTTTTATATTCATTTTAAATTCTCTGTAATTAGGGGGAAAAAGTTAAACATTAATCATATGAACAATCATTTAACATTTACTTGTTGATATAAATCAAGCAAAATGCTCATTTTGCTGGACTCTTGAATGACAGACAGTAATAGAAAAAAATCGTATATTTAAAAAGGTTCTCGTTCAAATTATTTGAGTGCCTTTTATCAAATGGATACTATAGTTACTTGTAAAGACTATTAAAAAATAATTGTTTCGATACCTTTAATGGTAAATGTGAAAAATGTCAGAGATATAAAACTAAGAAGCATTTTAAAGATGTTGTCAAAAATAACCTTAGCACGCATTGTGTAAATCTTAGACACAAATAGCAGATGATGGAAACTCAATCAGTATGGAAAATGTGATCTGTGATGATTGCTTAACATTTGCCGCTGGAGACTCAAACACTCCATCTTGAAATGAGTACTTTGGAATCAGAGTACTTTGGAATCTGAGCATGTTTGTAATATCATAATCAGACTTACTTGTCATATAAGATCTCATGAAAACAATGACTGGCTGACTTTACACAAGTCTTTTCACAGCAACCTCCAGTCAATTTGTGTCATTTTCGTAGAAATATATATTGGTCTACGGGAGGTCTGAGATGTATGACAGTGCACAAGATAATTGTAAATATCAAAGATAGTTTTTTATATATATGCAGCAGGTCTTTGCGAGGATGAATTTAGCCTGAGGTGTCATAGGAGCTCTTATAGGGGATTTTTTTCCCCTGGATTGAGATGAGGGCCAACAACTGTAAAGAACTGATATTCACTAAATATAGTATAATTTGTGTACCAGTATTTTTTTGTGATTGTATTTATAAATTTTGTAAGTTGTTTTTAATGTCTTTTGTATTAAAAAAAAGGCTGTGAAACTTTTCTATTTTTCATTATAATAAATTCTTATGACTCGATGTAGAGATGCACTATCTGGACTTTAATGAAACGCATGAAGAAAAAGTTAAATAGAAACTAAACAAGGAGGTTCACACTGTTTTGAAGAAATCCTGAAGGCAATACCTGACAAAATAGCAACTATACAGCCACTCACCTCCTATCTCATAAGCCAAACAAGACATGGAGTACTGCTGGAGGAGTAAGAATGAACTCATAAACAAGATAGTCTTATGGACTCCTATACATAGTCATGCAAGTGTTGGTCAACCAGCAAGGACTCAGATAAATCAGCTCCATGTGGACATTAGATGCTGTCTGGAAGACTTACCAAGAACTATGAACCATAGGGTCAGATGACAAAAGAGAGTCAGAGAAGATTTGATGATGATGATGATGATGATGGTGGTGGTGATGACCCAAACATGCTCGTCCATGAAGTTAAATCTTAATCTGTTCATAATTCCAACTTTTTATTCTTATAGGAACTTAGAATGATTAATGGTATTTTATTTTACTTGTATGTTATAATCTTTCTTAACTTCAGCATGGGATATATTTTCCTGAAGTTTTATATATGAAATAGATTCATTATCTATCTTTATATAAAAGATATTTTTACAATGTGGGCAATTATCAGAAAAGGACTTGATTGAAATTAGAGCCAGAGGCAGTTGCTCTCTCTCTCTCTCTCTCTCTCTATATATATATATATATATATATATATATATATATCAATTGCTTATATAGATGTCTCTGTGCTTAAGCAAATATACTGCAAAATAAATATATGTGTACCAATAGAAAATTTTATGGGTGTTTTTTATATAAATATACTTGTTAAAGATATATATAATAGGTATATATATATACATAAATGTATAGGGATGAAGGTATACATTTTAAATGCCTATATTGCTGTTTCTCTTCTCTCTTACAACATATATATACAACTCCATGAATAACTACTGATAAAAATCTATTTATTTTTCACTTTATCTGGCGGTGGACTTATAGATGCACTCTTTATCACATATACATCCACACCTACACAAATAAACATATATATATATATATATATATATATATATATATATATATATATATAGATATATATATAGATATATATATATATATATATATATGTATGTATGTATATTAATTTGTACTCAGAAATTTGAGCACAGTTAATGAGAAAAATGACAATCCAAGGTTTGTTTAAATTAAATCTTGATTATATAAATACCCAAGTAATGTTATATTTTAAATTACTTTTACACTAAAATAATTTTCTTTTGCACAATGGCATTAACATAATTAACATAATTACTTTGATCTGTTGAATAGACTGAAGAATAAAATCATATGTATCATAAAAGTATAAATGGCATTCAGCGGTATTTCTGTACAGCTTTTGTAGAATGTCATCAAATTTATGGGAACAAAATAATTCCTTTTATTTATTAACTTTAGCTAATTTTCCCTGGTCACAATGTACGAGCAAAAATATTAATACGGATAAATCGCAAAAGTTTTTTTAAATATTTCATTTCTTCTATGTGTATAAATGTATCAATGAGCTGCCACGTATGAGTATATATTTATTTTTATTTACGTAGCAATAAAGAACGTATAAAGATATTACTTATTTTTGTTTATTAGACTGATTGGTTTTAACTGCATGTCAACCTATCTAGGGTTATTTTATGCCTGGAGGTTAGAAAATCACATTCATATTTACATTTTAGTATAGTTGTTTATTAAGAAATTTTTTTCTCATGATGCTATCAAATATAATTAATTTTGAAATGGATTTATTTGACCCATAGAATTAGACCCTAACAGGTACTCCCACTCTGGGTCCGAGTGGACCAGGAAGTATTATCAATGAAGGGATACTCCACATTCCACAGATCTCTAAAAGTGAAGCCTTGCTATCTGATACAGTTTAGTGTCATACCCAGGACTATTTTTATTTGAGTGATGTAAAAGATGAGTGGTAATCATATGATACCAAAGAATAAATATGTTTACGGAGGGACTCATGGGGTAGTGGTTACTGTCATAGGAAATGGACACTATGAACCAAGTTTAAATCCTGGATGAAGGGATACATAGAGCTTATAATCTTGAGGAAGGTATGAATCCAACAATTCTCTTAATAGCTAATAGTAGGGAAGACTGAGATCTTTCACTTTGGCATCTGGTCGAGGAGAAAAAAATCTGTATTCAAACCTGTTAAAATTCACTTAAAAACTTGACCTTGAGTCATATCCTGCTCATGTGGAAGAGTTCAGTAAATATATTTAAAGAATATTGACAAAAAGGATTCCTTTTACTTACTGTTGAAGTTACGAGATGATGAATAAGTGGTTAGTTTATTGATAATAAGAAAATATGAGATAACACAACTTCAAGAAACTAATCTTTCTTTTTCTTTTTTTTGAAAAATGGTCTCACCCAGATTTTTCTCACTACTTCCTCCAGATTCCAACTCCAGAGAGAGATACAGAACTTAGCAATATTTGAGGTATTAACTATTTTTTATGGAGTGTGCAGCCATGATAAAATAATTGATAATTTTTTAATATGAAAAAATAGATTTATCAATCAGTTGTTTCAATGATTGGTTTTAATGGCATTTCAAACCATTTAGGGATATTTAATGTCTTAAGGTTAGGAAATTATATTCCTTGTATGTTCATATTTACATTTTTTATGTAGTTATTTCTTAAGATTTTTTTACGTGATCCTATCAAATACAAATGATTTTTAGCAGATCTATTTGACCCTTAGTTTGGACCCAAACAGTTGCTATCACTCCAGGTCACTATGGACCTGGGAGTATTGGCAATGAAGTTTCATCATCAGACGCAGTTTAGTGTCAATTCTAGAACTCCCCTTTTTGGGATGTCTTACTGTTCTGTTAGAGATAGAGTCTGTGTATTCTAAACCCTGCCTACAAGGCAAAATAAATGCATTTCTACATAAACAGATAATTATGCATTTACAAATATAAAGGATATCTATGAAAATAGCTTTTGTTACGGATAAAGTTTCTACATCATGAGTGTTTCGCTTAGTTTTAAATACAAGTCAGCTTTTTGTTAAAAAAATGTATTTGCCATGAATGTTTTTGAAAGGTATTCATGAAAAATATCAAATTAGCTTTTAACAGAGCCATTTTTTTTTCAGGGGTAACAAGTTGGACTTAGTTCAAGACAGTATTTTAACTGTTTTGACTATGTCCAGTTTAATGTTACTTCAGTAGTGGATGACAGAATTGGATTTTTGATAATTCAAATATAGATAAATCAAAATTGTTATTGTTGAAGTCTGAGTTATCTAAATTGATTGTTGTAATTAGTTATGTCCTTGTCTTTGTATTGTCTTTAGTGTTGGAATACATATGGTGGTCAGTTGGTCTAGTATGTGTTATCTGAGTTAATATGGGGTTGTAAAGAAAACACTGTTGAGTGGGTTCTAAATTCTGTATGTATTAACCTTCACTGTATTGATTAACATTTTCTGCACTAACATGCAGATACTGAATTAATTTGTTAAAATTCACTGAAATTTATATCCTCAACTTAAGACCACAAATAATCATTAGAGCACATCTTTTTTTTCCTTATTTATTGTATTCAGACATACCTTGGTTGATTTACAATCATAATTTTTCATGTCATTGTACAAATATTCACTCAAATCACCATCATAATGGGACTATGTTTTAAGAATCAAACCAGTAGAAGCCTCAAGCCAAGCATAACTCAATTCCTGTGCCCTTCCACTTCAAAGGACCAGTAAGAGAAGCCCTTCGGAAGGACATAGAAATAGGTACAGTACTCATGGGCATGCCTACCGATTGGGGCAGTACATTGGTCATAACTGCCAAAAAAGAATGATAATCCATGGAGAATTGTAGATTCCCAACACCTTAACTCTCACTGCAAGTGCCACCTAGGACAAAAAACAGTCCTAGATGCTGTCGACAACTATTCCAGGTATATGAGGCACCAGATGAACTCAGTACCAACAGCAGCCCACCTTTCACCTCCTGCATATTCCAAGAATTCCTTACAACATGGTGTGTTAAGCACAGACTATCTTCCATCACATATCTCCAATCCAATGGCCAGGCAGAGCTCACAGTGAAAACCATAAAGAGGATAGTGAATGGAAACACAGGCCCCCAGGGTTCCTTGAACAATGACAATGTTGCCTGGGCCATCTTGCAATACCGAAACACCCCAATCCAAAATATTGGCCTATCACCAGTGCAACTCCTACTTCACCACGACTCATGATTCCATTCCTTCACAGCCAATCCTCTACAAGCCACACCTCGAATGGGTAGCGGGACGGCCAACAATGCAAGGCACAAATAGTAGAAATGTATAACAAATATACCCACAACCTTCTCCCATTACAATCTGGTGACACCATAGCTATCCAAAGCCCACTCAATCACAGATGGAACACGATGGGAAAAATCATCACTGCCCTACCAGATCGCCAATACTGAACCAGGGTTGATGGATCAGGAAGGATCACACTTAGGAACCGCCATTTCCTCAGAAAGTGTGAACTCAAGCCCGCAACAACCCAAATACCAAGTGCAACACAAAGAACAATAACTCCCTCAAGCAATGCTTCACTCTTGCACCCCAATCCCCCAACATCTCCCGGTAATGGCACATGCACAGCAATTGACCCCCCCCCAAACAAACCACATATACATCACCACACCTTCAATCGTTGAGAATTCCTCAAGCTCTGTCCAGACCAGGTCTAAAAGAAGGATACAGCCCTCATACAACCCAGCCTACTCGTGGGTGGGGAGAGGGGAGATGTAGAAGTCACTGCTCTAACATGCAGAATAAGCAACGAGAACAACAGCACTAACTGGTTCAGCAGCCCCATCGAGTGTCCAGCAGGCAGACAAAAAATAAAATGGGCAGTAACTCAATACCAAACCTGACTGAAGCAAGCCAGTGTATATATGCACTAATATACTTATTTACTGGCCCAGTAACCAATAACTGTTTAGAGAATGGACATAGCCACTTGAGAATAATGGAATACCCCAATGTCCATATAATCTCACCTCAACTTGAAACTCATTGCTTTTCACACATATGAGTACTGACTCATAGCTACTGAGCTTTACGAAAGAATCCCAACAAAACCCTTGAAATTTGACATTAGAATCAGAATTAACAAAGAACAAAATAAAAATAATACCTTCAACTGTAATGTTTTGAGAACTGGGTTAAGTAAGATATAATGAAGAGACTTAAATGGACACATGCATTGCCTGTAGTAGTAGTAGTAGTAGTAATCTTTGTCTAAAAATACCAAAAATTTGGGAAGAGGTGTAACTAATCCCTAGGCAACAGGGTACATCAATCTATGGGACAAAACTCTACACATCCTTCATTTAGATATGCAGTTCTTTACAACATTAATCTTTGACTGACCCGATCTGCTGAACGTTTCTCTCATGTATTTTGTTTTATCAAGACTTCCTAAATTCATTGATGGAATGTTTGTTTTGTAAGGAGGAAGCTCTGTAAGGTTGTCCTCATGGCAGTTGATAAAACTGTATCTTGGGAGTCATGAAAATAGATGTTTCCCTCTTGAGGAGTAGCTCCCTGAAAGAAGCTGGTTTCTTTACTCCTTTAGTGGAGATCATTCTTGTTTTGCAGATATAGCCTGGAATTGGTCTTAACTCAAACCTATGTGAGCAATAAAGTCTAATTTATGATGGCTGGATTGGTCTTGAGTATCTTTTCCCAAACTGACTGTCCTTTTCCAAAGGAGGGACACTCTTTGATGTTTGGCATAATTATGTTTTTGTTTTGCTTTAAGTTGTCTGTTCACTTGTCTGCGTTCTATGATACTCTTCTTATTGAAAAGTTTGCTTTGTGGAATGGTAGGAATCCATGTTCATTGCTTTCCACTCATTAATAGCTCTGTTGGGCTCTTAACAGGATGTTGAGAAGTGCTGTGATAATTAATAATTTTGATAAGAAAGCAAGTGACCCTTACATAGTACTGTTTTTGATGGTCTGCACTGCGTGTTCAGCTTTGACATTTCCTTGTAAATAGTGTGGGTAACTTGTAAAGTGCAGAAAGTCAAACACATTTGCAAAGTTCCTGAATTCTCTTAAACTGAACTGGAGACCATTATCTGTTATGATCATATCTAGGATTCCATGCCTTGCAAATACTGATTTGCCCTTTTCTATTACATTGGCTGAAGTGGTTGTCAATAGGTGGGCTATTTAATCCACCAGGAAAAATAGTCAATAATCCCAGAGATAATGTGTTCTTAGAATTCAAAAAGATGGATGATTAATCTCTGTCATGAGCATTCAGGTAATTTGGAGGGATTTAGGAGTTCTTGGAGTATTTTCTTTATTTCTTAAAGATACATCTTCCTACCTTGTCTGTAATTTGTTTTGATAGGCCAGGTTACCACATAATTTCACAAGCTTGAGCTTGACATTTGTCGATATCTTGTAGTCCTTCATTTAGACATTCAAGGCTGTCTTTCTGAAGTTCGGTAGGGATAACAAGTTGTCTCTGGTACAGAAGTCCCTGGTAAACTGTTAAATCCTGATTAACTAATCAGCATAGTTTTATTTCTGGATTTCATCTTGCTGTTTCATACCTATGGTCCATCTTGTAATAATTGATGACTTGACTGCAGACCCTTTCAGCATTTTGCTTGAGTCTGATTTCTTCTAGGCTTTTATCACTCACTGAAATATTTTCAGTGAGTGAGCAGATAAACATGCTTGTCCGTCTCCTGTTGGATATCCTGTGTAACTCAACCCAGTTGGCTAAAGCTGAAAATACACTGACTGCATCTCTGAAGAAGGGTAACCCCTGCCCAATGAGTGTCCTGAATATGACACTAAACAATTTGATGGTGAGGTTCCAGTCCTGAAGCTTTGGGGAATGCAGAGTATCCTTTCCATTGCTCCTAGGTCCACTCTGGCTTTGAGTGGTAGCACCTGATAGAGTCTTATCTTTGGGTCAAATAAAACTATTTGACATTTAAACTGTGTGCAAGAAGTAGAACTGTTTGACCATTTAACTACGTAAACAAATGACTGATGTCTAATTGAATTGTTAGTGATATATAAGAATACTTGGAATCATTCAATTGAGTACAAACAAATGAGTAATGTTGAATTAAACTATTAGTCTTAGATAGCAATAATTGAAACCATTCAACTGTGTATAAACAATAGGAATACAAATTAGTACAAACTCATTTAAAAATGAAATTACCTACAAACTATTCACCTCCAAATGATAAATGTATATCCCTTTAAATGTGTGCAAACAATTGACTGGTATTAAAGTGTTACTGTGTCAATAGAATTATGCATAATAGATCCAAATACTTGAAACCATTTAACTGTGTGCCAGAAAAAATTGGCTCAAGCTTGTTTAAAAATGTGATCAACAAAATGTGTTTACAAATCACTTATATATATCTAATATCTATGTATAAACAGGATTTGGCATTAAATAACCTACAATGGTTGATATGCCATAAAAGCCAACCCAACCAACAACCAAACCTTTTTAACTAGACTACTCTCTGGTGTATAGGACAAAGCATTGACTGTGTTGAAGTTTTTTCCTTCAGTGTATGTTATGTCATAGGAAAATCTCATCAGTCTCATGTGAAAAGGTTGGATTCTTGAAGTCAATTCGTTGAGTCACTTTGACTTTTACAGTCGATTTCTACTGTCAATCCCAACAATTCTATTAAGAATACTACAATCAGATAACAACTAGAAGGCTGTGCACTTCTCCTCAGCAGAAGTGCCAACTAGATCCTAGGTAGCTCACAAAGATATTATGCTCTGATTTTTGGTAGAAGTGCTGACCTATACATGAATAATCTTCTCATGAACTATGTATGTATATATATGTACATATATGTATATATAATGTTAGTAGAAAACCCAAGAGTTTGATTAAACTTTTATACATATCCTGTGTTAAATTGAACTTTTATATATATCCTGTGTGACTCAGTTTATATCCTTTTAGCCTGACTACTGTTGTAAAGTACTACTTTGTTTGATTTGGCCACATGTGTATTTATATAGCTCCACAAACAAGAGAAAGAGAGGGAGGAGAGGTGTTAGAAATAAATTATTGTCTCCTGTTTCCTGTGCAAGAAAAAGGTGGTGAGTCAGCTCCTCACATAAAGATCAGTCACTGAAAACTAAAAAGTAAAAGGACACATCTTTTTATATACAAGGCAGAATCTCATTCGGGTTAAAAGTTCATCTTGTATTTATGTATGTATCGAGCAGAGGAAGCTTTTGGCTCAACAGCCATCAAGCACATTGTTCCTCAAAGTATATGGACTTGACCTAGTTGGAAGCATCCAGTTACATCTCTACACATGAGCAGCAAGAGTTATATCTTAACATCTTTGTTTTGTTTGCCCATGACAAGAACTGACCTCTGCAGAGACTCTTGAGTCTGAGAAGCCATATTCAAGCGAGCACACTCACTTAGACAGAGGAATGCTGATGGTGGAGCCGTAAGACCATATGGAACAGCAGTGTTTTCAAAAAGATTATGCAGTTGTCATACATACATACATATATATATATATATATATAACTGTACTTTGAGGGATTTATTTTCTTGCAATGTTAAATGTATTTGCATTCATGTACAATGATAGATCATTATGCATGAATAAATGTTTCTTTTTGAGTAGGTATGCAAGCATAAATATCTGTATCTATGTAAATTCTGGCATTAAGTATTTTCTTCAATTCATATATTTTGTCAATGTTTTAAAAAATGAAGAAAATATGAAAACCATGAATGATACATGTAGAATACTGAAGAATGTACCAACTGAAACATTGTATTAAAAAGCAATAATATATGGCAAGATGAGTAACTGATATAATAAATGGATAATGTGTCGATATTTATACTTTTTTCTAGGCTTTATTTAGATGAGTCAGTGTTAATTTGAAAAAATTATGAAACCAATCTTAACATTTTTTTAACAAGATGATTTGGGGGAAATAGAGGAGGTTGCCATAGCATGATGTTTATCATCATAGGGGGTGAACGAAGGTTTTAATGAAAGCTAGCTTAAATTTATAAGTACCTCATGGTAAAGCTGAAGTATGGATGATCCAAAAATCAGAAAACCTGATTTTACTCTCAGCTGCAAAAGTATATTTATGAAATTAAAACACTATCATATACAGAGTAACACTAATATCTATATATCAATGTGCAAGTTAAATATATATCTGTTTTAAGATATACAAGCAATTACTGGGGTGCATGTCTGTGTGTTCAAATACATTTTGTATATTCCTTAAAAATTCTATATATATTTTTATACTTGTAATGCAATATTTTCACTTTCATTGAAGAATGAAAGTGTTTTGCTCTCATATATATATATATGTGCATGTGTGTGTGTGTGTGTGTGTGTGTGTGTGTGTGTGTGTGTGTGTGTGTGTGTGTGTAAAATGCTTACATAGATAAAGGTTTCATCCTTTCTCATCTTAAGTCATAAGTTTGTTTATCTGATTTTACTGACATCAAAACTTTTTGTCATCTGAACTCACTCTTGCTGAACTTCACACCTGTGAAGTTTGTCATCTAACAAATTTCTTTGTAGATTTGGGAGAAAATTATCAACCAATTCCCAAATTTGTACTTGTCTATTATCTTCAAAAATGTTGTTCAAAGTTTCTCAAGGGAAAAAAAAAATTATGATTTGTTTCACTTTTCCAATTTGGTTAATGAATTGTAAAGATTGTCTTGTGTGAATTGGCATTCATTTCAAAAATGAGTCCTTGGAAAGAATCAGTTTGCATTCATTTCAAAAATGAGTCCTTGGAAAGAATCAGTTTGTATTCATTTCAAAAATGAGTCCTTGGAAAGAATCAGTTTGTATTCATTTCAAAAATGAGTCCTTGGAAAGAATCAGTTTGTATTCATTTCAAAAATGAGTCCTTGGAAAGAATCAGTTTGCATTCATTTCAAAAATGAGTCCTTGGAAAGAATCAGTTTGTATTCATTTCAAAAATGAGTCCTTGGAAAGAATCAGTTTGCATTCATTTCAAAAATGAGTCCTTAGAAAGAATCAGTTTGCATTCATTTCAAAAATGAGTCCTTGGAAAGAATCAGTTTGCATTCATTTCAAAAATGAGTCCTTAGAAAGAATCAGTTTGTATTCATTTCAAAAATGAGTCCTTAGAAAGAATCAGTTTGTATTCATTTCAAAAATGAGTCCTTAGAAAGAATCAGTTTGTATTCATTTCAAAAATGAGTCCTTAGAAAGAATCAGTTTGTATTCATTTCAAAAATGAGTCCTTAGAAAGAATCAGTTTGCATTCATTTCAAAAATGAGTCCTTGGAAAGAATCAGTTTGCATTCATTTCAAAAATGAGTCCTTAGAAAGAATCAGTTTGTATTCATTTCAAAAATGAGTCCTTAGAAAGAATCAGTTTGTATTCATTTCAAAAATGAGTCCTTAGAAAGAATCAGTTTGTATTCATTTCAAAAATGAGTCCTTGGAAAGAATCAGTTTGCATTCATTTCAAAAATGAGTCCTTGGAAAGAATCAGTTTGCATTCATTTCAAAAATGAGTCCTTAGAAAGAATCAGTTTGTATTCATTTCAAAAATGAGTCCTTAGAAAGAATCAGTTTGTATTCATTTCAAAAATGAGTCCTTAGAAAGAATCAGTTTGTATTCATTTCAAAAATGAGTCCTTGGAAAGAATCAGTTTGCATTCATTTCAAAAATGAGTCCTTAGAAAGAATCAGTTTGTATTCATTTCAAAAATGAGTCCTTAGAAAGAATCAGTTTGTATTCATTTCAAAAATGAGTCCTTGGAAAGAATCAGTTTGTATTCATTTCAAAAATGAGTCCTTGGAAAGAATCAGTTTGTATTCATTTCAAAAATGAGTCCTTAGAAAGAATCAGTTTGTATTCATTTCAAAAATGAGTCCTTGGAAAGAATCAGTTTGTATTCATTTCAAAAATGAGTCCTTAGAAAGAATCAGTTTGCATTCATTTCAAAAATGAGTCCTTGGAAAGAATCAGTTTGTATTCATTTCAAAAATGAGTCCTTGGAAAGAATCAGTTTGCATTCATTTCAAAAATGAGTCCTTGGAAAGAATCAGTTTGTATTCATTTCAAAAATGAGTCCTTGGAAAGAATCAGTTTGCATTCATTTCAAAAATGAGTCCTTAGAAAGAATCAGTTTGTATTCATTTCAAAAATGAGTCCTTAGAAAGAATCAGTTTGTATTCATTTCAAAAATGAGTCCTTGGAAAGAATCAGTTTGCATTCATTTCAAAAATGAGTCCTTAGAAAGAATCAGTTTGTATTCATTTCAAAAATGAGTCCTTAGAAAGAATCAGTTTGTATTCATTTCAAAAATGAGTCCTTAGAAAGAATCAGTTTGTATTCATTTCAAAAATGAGTCCTTGGAAAGAATCAATTTGCATTGCATATAGCACTGCAGACACCACCAAATAATTTTCCTTACTTTAGAGAAATGTTTCCCAAATGAAGATTTCACAAAAGAATTCTTGGGTTTCTGCAAGGTAAGATATCTTTAAATGAAAAATTAATCAAAAATATTTGATTAGAAACAGTTGTCACAGTCTTTTTTCAAAATTCTGTGAGTATTTATCTCCTCAAAGGAAACAAGTAAAAAATTCAACCCGAAGATAAAATCTTTTACTGTTTATCTGCTTTCAATAATCATTTTCACAACAATTATGAATTTACAACAAAGAAAAAGATGGTTGATTTTTATTTTATTGTTTCATTTATTTTAATTATGAATAAATTGTTTTTTTCCAAATAATTATTGTTTCAATTAATTTTGTATAAAAATTCAAGTGGCATGGTAGAGTATAGTTTCCGCAGTATTTTTGAAAATCGTCCAAGGGTTCTTCAGCAAATTATCTTTGGGAACCACTGCCTTGAATATACTATAAAAACCCAGTCAATACTTAACCTTGTAGATTATGAAACTAGCAAACAGACAATAAATGCTCCTAGAAAATTCTTCAAGTCCATGCTTTGATAATACACAAGAAAATGTTATTTAGTAAAGAATTCTAGATTCCATATTTTAAAAATAATCTTAACTCTGACAAGAACATTGATTTGTGAAGATATATGTATTTAGATTAGTGAGAATTCTCAAGCATATGTCTTCTTCCAGAATATCAACATGAAAGATGCCTGGCTAGAAGTGAAATCATTTCTAAAAGTCTTTCACAAAAACTGAATATTATATGGTGAAATATCTCAGAAGAAATTCTTTGTTCTTGGTCAAAAGTTTAATAGTAATTTAGGACAATTTATGAAAACATTAAAGTAATGATTGTTGAGGAGTGGTTGACAAATATTTTGCCAATACAATCCTGCATAAAGGAGGTATGTTTAGTGTAATGGTCATCATCATAGGGAATGGAATCAGAGTCCCAGGTTCAGTCCTTGATGAAGTTGTCTACATTTCAGTTTCTGCTAATATCCTTGGGAAATGCATAAATCTGCTCTCCATCTCAGCTAAGGGTAAACAGTAGGGCAGACTAGGTTTTTTAGCCTTTTTAGCCACTCAAGTAGACAGAAAATTCACAATTCAAACCAGCTTTACTCCTTTAAAAAAAATTGTGTCACATTCTGCTTGGCAGGAGGATTGGCGGTATTTGTCGGTCGTCCTACCAACTGGACGAGTGTGGCACAAGGACTTTTTAAAAGTGGGTCCGGGCGCAGGAGGATTGGCTAAATACATACAATACAGCATAAAATTATCCTGGTTTAAAGTAATTCAGACAATTACCTGCATGGAATTAGAGATGTTTTCATTTTATGATGGGAGATTTATTAGTTAAAGTATTAATAAGCTTAGTTTTTTTTTTAAAAAAGGGGCATTTTCCATATTCCTTAAAAAAAAACATTTTTGAATAATTCCTTTTCTTTCTTGTCCAATGTATCATGCTCACAAATTCATCACTTGAAAAATTCAGAAAATCAAAAATGTGGCTGTTGGTTTTAAGGATTTAATAATTTACTAACACTAACTTGATCTGATCTCAGTTACAATTTATAAGTTTGGTAAGTGCTACTAAAAACTGAACTCCAGACCTCATAACTCAAATCCAACTCTTAACCAAGTTAACAATTGTCCAAAGAATATAACTTTGTTCAGATCATCATGTTATATTTATCCCACCTCCAGCACCTGAGACCAGATCTTTCTTGTTGTTTGAGCAATTTAATTATTTTTATCAATGGGGACTCCATTAACATAAGTCTTTTGAGGAGGGAAGTGGCTGATTGATGCACACCTGGAATTTTAGAAAAAAAATACAATAATGTGAATAAAAAATTTCATTTTCTCTAAGTTTCTTTTTACTTCTTATTGATTTTGCTGAGATATTTTAGAATAACACTACTGTGCAATGCTGTA